>BRYE01000016.1:24041997-24044497 GCA_030159115.1 Actinidia arguta var. hypoleuca | reverse complement strand
AACCAAATATGGCCATTATGAGTTTTTAGTTATGTCATTCGGAGTTACCAATGCGACTGTCGCATTCATGGATTTTATGAATCGAGTTTTCAAACTCTTTCTTAATGAATTTGTCATTGTTTTTATTGATGACATTCTAGTGTATTCTAAAAGTTTTGCAATACAT
This sequence comes from Actinidia arguta var. hypoleuca, assembly GCA_030159115.1. Lineage (NCBI taxonomy): Eukaryota > Viridiplantae > Streptophyta > Magnoliopsida > Ericales > Actinidiaceae > Actinidia > Actinidia arguta. Next base: position 24,044,331 of record BRYE01000016.1, on the reverse strand, counting down.
GAACAGCATTTGAGAATGATTCTGCAAATACTACAAAATAGGAGACTATACGCCAAGCTGAAGAAGTGTGAGTTTTGGCTATCGAGCGTAACATTTCTTGGACACATCATTAGTGTAAATGGGATATCTGTTGATCTTCACAAGGTCGAAGCCATTGTGAAATGGCCGAGACCAATGAATGTGACTAAAGTCTAAAGTTTCATGGACTTAGCTGGATACTACCGTAGATTTGTGAAATACTTTTCCAAGATTGCGACACCCTTGACGCAACTTACCGGAAAGAACGTTCCATTTGAATGGAAAGAAAAGCAAGAGAAATGTTTCCAAACATTGAAGAGTTGATTAGTATCCACACTGATTTTAGCTTTACCTTTCAGGACAGACGGTTTTACCATCTTTAGTGACGTTTCACACCGAGGGTTAGGATGCGTTTTGATGCAACATGAGAAGGTGATTGCCTATGCCTCAAAACAATTGAGACCGAATGAGAAGAACTACCCAACGATTGATCTAGAATTAGCAGCAGTGGTGTTTGTCTTGAAAATTTGGTGCCATTACTTGTATGGAGTTACGTGTGAGACCTTCACCGACCACAAGAGTTTGAAGTACCTTTTCACCCAGAAGATGGCTGAAAATGAGACAGCGAAGATGGCTCGAGTTGATTAAAGATTATGACATTCTCATTCAATATCATCAAGTCAAAACCAACGTTGTAGCCGACGCCTTAAGCTGAAAATCAACCGTTAATCTAGCATGCCTTGTTACATCATAATTACACTTGTTCATCGAATTGGAGAGAGCAAAATTAAAATTATGACACCAGACACCAACATGATGATTACTACCATGATCGCCCAACCAGCATTGATAAAAGTCATGAAGCAACGACAACCTGAAGATCTATATTTGTGGAAGATTTATGAGGAGATGAAAGTGAACCCCCGAAGCCTGACTTCACCTTGAAAAATAGAGCACTAAAATTTCAAAATTGTTTGTGTGTTCCAAACATAACCGAGATCAAGAAACAAGTTTTAAAGGAAGCTCACAACACAAATCTCATAATGCATCCAGAAGGAACAAAGATGTACCAGGATTTGAAGAAAATATTTTGGTGGTCGGGAATGAAGAATGAAATAACCAAATTCGTGTCAAGATGTCTACAATATCAACAAGTCAAAGATGAACATCAAAGACCGACAGAACTACTACAATCTTTATCGATACCGAAATGGAAATGAGAGCATATCACAATGAATTTCATTGTCAGACTACCGAACTCGCCATGGGGCTGTAACGCTATTTGAATTATTATAGATCACCTCACTAAGTCAGCGTACTTCTTACTAGTGAAGACTACATATTTCTTATCAAAGTACGCGAACCTTTACATTATAAAGATTATAGGACTTCACGATACGCCAGTATCGATAGTGTCAAATCAAGATCCGAGATTTGTGTCAAAGTTTTGGAAGAGTTTACAAAGGGCTCTAGGCACCGAGTTGAATTTTAGCATCGCTTTTCACCCACAGATGGAAGGGCAATCGAATAGAACCATCCATACACTGGAAGATATGTTATGACTATGCGTACTTGATTTCCAAGGAAATTAGAAAACACACTTGTCACTCGTGGAGTTCGCATACAACAACAGCTTTCATGCAAGCATCGAAATGGAACCTTATGAAGCACTCTATGGAAGAAAATGTAGGTCTTCCATTTGTTAGACCAAAGTTGGAGAATGACAGATTTTAGGGCCAGAGATTGTTCAACTGACCACCGACAAAATCAAAGTGATTCAACAAAGATTTCAAGCTGCGCAGAGTCATCAAAAGAGCTATATAGATGTTCGGAGATGAGACTTAGAGTTCGAGGAAGGAGACCATGTGTTCTTGAAAGTATCTCCTTCCAAGGGTATAAATCATTTTGGCAAAAAGGGGAAGTTAAAATCAAGATATATAGGACCGTTTGAAATTTTTCAATGAGTAGGAACCCTTGCCTACCGTATCACATTTCAATGCTACGAAAGTATGTTCACGATCCCATGCATGTGATTAATCACTATCCTTTGGCCGTAAGTGAAGACTTGAGCTACATCGAAAAGCCAATCGAGATTGTGGATCGTCGCAATTAAGTTCTTAGAAACGAGGTCATCCCATTAGTACAAGTCTTATGGCAGAATCATATGTGGGAGGAATCTACTTGGGAACACAAAGATAAATTCGGGAACGCTATCCATTTTTGTTTGAAAAATGACTTGTATAAAGTTTGAGGGCAAACTTTGTTTAAGGGGGAAGGATGTAACACCCTAAACCTATTAATTTCCTTTATTTATGT
>BRYE01000016.1:24011997-24016997 GCA_030159115.1 Actinidia arguta var. hypoleuca | reverse complement strand
AGACTACATATTCTTTATCAAAGTACACAAACATTTACATTGCAAAGATTATACGACTTTACGGTACACCAGTCTCGATAGTGTCGGATCGAGATCTAAGATTTGTGTCAAAGTTTTGTAAAAGTTTAAAAAGGGCTTAGGCACTGAGTTGAATTTTAGCACCGCTTTTCATCCACAGACGGATAGACAATTGAAAAGAATTATCCAAACTCTAGAAGACATGTTGCGGCTATGCGTACTAAATTTATAAGAAAATTGGGAAGCACACTTGCCACTCATGGAATTTGCCTACAACAACAGTTTCCATGTAAGCATCGGAATGGCACCATATGAATTACTCTATGGAAGGAAATGTAGATCACCTATCTGTTGGAGCAAACTTGGAGAACAACAGATTTTGGGCCTAGAGATTGTTCAACTAACCACTGACAATATCAAAATGATTCAACAAAGACTTCTAACCACGTAGAGTCGCCAAAAGAGATACGCATACGTTCAAAGAAGAGACTTAGAGTTTGAGGAGGGGGACCATGTGTTCTTGAAGGTATCACCTTCCAAGGGAATAAATCGTTTTAGCGAAAAGGGGAAGTTAAAACCAAGTTATATCGGACCGTTTAAAGTTCTTCAACAATTAGGAACCCTTGCCTACCATATCGTACTTCCATCAGAGCCATCACATGTTCACAACGTCTTTCACATTTCGATTCTAAGAAAGTATGTTCATGATCCCATGCACGTGATTAATCACTACCCTTTGGCCGTGAGTGAAGACTTGAACTACATCGAAAAACTGATCTAGATTTTAGACTTCTATGACCAAGTTCTTAGGAATAAAGTTATTCCATTGGTGCAAGTTTTATGGCAGAATCATACGTGGCAGGAATTAACTTGAGAACACAAAGATGAAATCTTAGAACGTTATCCCTTTTTATTTGAGTGATAACTTGTATCAAGTTTAGGGACCAAACTTTGTCTAAGGGGGGAGGATGTTACCCCGAATCCATTAAATCCCTTTAATTATGTAAATTATGGCTAATATATTAGTTAATGTGAGTTATTAGTAGTTATGAATCAAATTTTGAGTTAGAACTCTTCAAAATCTTAGACTTAAGTTTCTGCCTAAAATCCTTCTTAGCGTTCGAACGCTAGTATGAGCGTTTGAATGCTAAGCCAAATCCTTCTTGGCGTTCCAATGTTAATATAGGCATTCGAACACCAAAGCCTGTAACCAACATCACGTCTTCTGCGCGTTCAAACGAGGCATTCGAACACGAGGACCAATTTTCTTCTTAGCATTTGAATGCTAATATGGGCGTTCAAATGCCAAGAAAACAAATTGAAGTATTTTTCTTCTTAGCATTTGAACGGTAAAATGAGCATTCGAATGCTGGCAGTATATATAAAAAAAAAAGAGACCAACCATAAGGAGAAGCACATGAAATTATTTCTCATGTGTGAGTGTGTTAGCATATACACACCCATACACCACACCACACACTCTCTCTCTCACACACACACGTAAAGAGAAAGAAAGAGAGAGAGAGAAGAGAAGAGAAAAAAAAAGAAGGACAAGAAGAAGGGAAGAAGAAGAGGAGAAAGAGAGAAAGAAATTGGAGAACTCACCTTAAGCTAGGTGAAGCCATTGTTGACCTTGGAGCTTTGGTAAGTCAAACCTTAACTTGTATGTATGTGATGTAGGTTAGTATTAAAGACTCCTTTGAGTCTCATTTGGGTTGAATATCAAGTATTGGGACTTGATTTGGGGGTGGGTTTGCAAAAACTCCAATTTATGTCATGGTAGGGTTTTCAAAATTTTAAATCTTATATGTACAATGCTAGGGATTTGTTTGAGAGTTGATTTTTGAGTTATTGTAGTCCCCTTGAGTTATTCTTGGTACCCTAGGAGCTTTGGAAGAGATTGGTTGGTATTTTACAAGTTTTGGTAAATTATAGTAGCTATTTCTATTGATATGGACAGACAGCGTTCAAATGCCAGACCCAACGTTCTAACGGAAACTATTTAACACTTAGCATTTGAATACCTCGGCGCAACGTTCGAACGGATAGAAAAGGGACACTTGTCCATTTTGCCTTAGCGTTCGAACGTCAATCCCAGCATTCGAACGCCAACCAAATGTCTAAGGTAAGCTTAACTCCTTGACTTACCTAATTGAAGAATTTAGGCCCAGTTTAGGAGGTTTTGACCTAGAGTATGGTCTTATTCTCCATTTTCCACCATGAGAATGAGGTGCTTTGACAAACGGCCAACTTAGGACCTTCAAACCTATTCCTAGGAGTGTCATCCTAGGGTGTAAATTATACTAGAGTAGGGATACTTTTGGTCGAGTCAGGAATCGTAATAGCTTTAATTCTTTGAAGTTTATATTAATTGGTTCTCACATCGATGTTTCTGTACTTTACTTGTAAGAATGCCTTGCATAGCATTTAGTCACAAGAATCAGGGTGAGTAACATGATGCCATGAGTAAAACCTATGTAGTTTCCAAATGTTTTCAATACGAACTACCTTGTATGCAATGTTTTTCATGTTTTCAATGCATAACTATCATGTCTTCTAAACATATACTATGTTAGTATATCATGAACCGAAAACCTATGGATGAATACTTTTATATGACAGAAAAAGTATATTCAATGTATAGCGTCAACTCAGGGTCTTCTAGTGGCAAGACCTTAATCTAGCCCGTTAGTCCGATGATAAGGGATCGGAAATAAACTATCCTAGCCCTATGATAGGAGACCGGAAATAAACTATCTATGTGGGAGACGTTCCTAGCCTAAAGAGCCCCAGCATGACCTATATGATTACTATGCGTGATCGAAAGGTTATTATGCCGAGTTGTTGCACTTTTTAGTACTTACAGATTTAAAGTACTTACAACTTTACAGATATGAAAGTTTTAAGCTATTTATGTTTGTGAGTATGAAAGATGTTCAAGCTATACTATGTTTACGTGAGCTTCAATTTTATAAAAATTTCAAGTTTCAAAAAAAGTTATGTTATATTTATATGATTTACGTTAGATGAGATATGTATCTTATGCTATGATCCATGGTATTTTCATGTTCAAGCATTTCATGTTTTTCATTAAGCGTATATCTTATGTTTTCAAAAATAAATTTTCAAAAAGCCAATCGAAGGAGCCTTAGAAGGAAGTTACAGGAAAGACTTTAGTTTTGTGATCCAAGGGCCGTATGTAGTTTAGTGATGAACTAAGCCCTATATTATGAATGTATTCAAGTTGGCTGCATTTGTTATATTAAAGATGGACTTGTTATGCATGGAAGAAAAAAAACTTAGGTATAGCTCTGTATGTAAATCCACACTTTATAACTTTCAATAATTATGACATTTTCGCAAATGATATATCATTATAAATGATTATTCATAGATGTTCAACCGATTTAATGTATGTCGGCCTCGGTAGCTAGGTTGCCAACCGATCACGAGCCTTTGATACGTATAGGTCAGGTTGCGGGTCATGATAGTGTGGGCTATGAACAAAGAAATCCATGGCTGCCTGGCAATCATGACTGAGCAAAACTAGCAAACTTGACAGAGACAGCGTTGTTGGGCAAAACTGGGTAGAAATAGTCAGAGCTTGGCAGTTCTCGGTAGTTTGATTCTACAAAGAGCAACAGTTGAGGGAATGGTGTCCGGGGACACTTGGATGCACAATAGAGAAGAAAATTGTGTCTAAAGACACTTGTCCAATGGGGCTACAAGCTATTGTAGAATGCTCATGAGGTAGGCTTGTGTTATGACAGATTTTTCCTTTGGTAGTTGGGGGTGTCAACTGCCAAGACATGTGACATGTGTTGTGTATTTTTTAACTGTTGTGTTTGTCTATAAATCAAGCAAAGTACTCTGTACAAAAATAGAAAGCAGGGACATAAAATAAAACAGATTCTAAGGCAGAAAATTGGTGTTCTGGCCCAGAAAGTTCAAAGTGTATTCCTTATATTGTTGGTGCAATAAGAATGTTGAGTTTTGACTCATAAATATTGTGTATTGATTCTGTCTCCCTAAACCTCAAATGTGTGTGTGTGTGTGTGTGTGTTTGTGGACGTTTTTAGATGAGACTAAGTGTGGGAACTTAGTGCCATCACAGGCTAATTTTGAGTCTTAAAATTGATCATGTGACAATTGGTATCAAAGCACGTTTTGCTCATGGTTTAACCTATGAAATTGACTCTTCTTTTCAAATAGATGGGGGAATGGATTTGGTTCGAGAAAGGGTGATGTGATTGGAAGCCTTGGTAGGTGCTAGTACTGATAATACTCGTTCATTGGCAGATTAATTAGATGCAGTGATAGATGGCTTTCTGTTCTTAAAGGATTCTCTATGAAAAATATGTTCCAGAGTCTACAACACATTTTCAAAAATGTTGGATGACATGATGACGCTGTCAGGAACACTGAAGGATAAACTCAATGAGGTGGAATTGAAAATTTCACTAGTAAAGAAGATTGTCGCTGGCAGTACACATTGCCCCAATATTTCTCACAAAGTCAAAATCCCTGAACCAAAATTCTTTGGTGGTGCACGAAGCGCCAACGAGTTGGAGAATTTTCTATGGGATATGGAGCAGTATTCAAGGTTGCTCGCATTTTGGATGATGAGAAAGTCTTGATCACAAGCATGTACCTCTCCGAAGATGCGAAACTCTAGTGGACAACGTAAACAAGTAATAAGACACGTCCCATGGTTGAGACATGGGGCATACTGAAGAAGGAATTGAATGATCAATTCTTGTCATGCAATTCATTATGGGTTGCAAGGGAATTGCTGCAAGACTTGAGGCATATAGGCTCAATGAGAGATTATGTGAAAAAGTTTTTAGTTCCTTAGTTATTGGACATCAAGGACATGTCAGAAGAGGAAAAGCTCTTCAATTTTATGGCTGGATTGCAAAATTAGGCGCAATTGGAGTTGTATCACTTGGGCATGAAGGATATGTCCTCTATAATTGTTGCTA
>BRYE01000016.1:23996997-23999497 GCA_030159115.1 Actinidia arguta var. hypoleuca | reverse complement strand
TAGCTGAAAGCTGAACGCTGAAAAAGAGAAATGTCGACACCTATATCAGCACCAAATGACAGTGCATAAATTCCAAGAAACTGAAAGCAAGTAGTGTCGACACCTACATCAGCACCAAAAGTCAGTAGCCAAAGACAGACTTTCTGATGTGAAGTGTCGACACCGGGATCAGCACCTGGAGACAGTTTTAAGGCAAGAACAGAAGACTTGAAGTGTCGACACCATGAAGCAATGTGTCGACACATGGAAAGTGTCGACACCACGAGGAAGTGTCGACACCCAACGGGAAAATTTTCAAATGCAGAGATATCTGATACAGCATTAATGGCCTCCTAACTACCACCAACGGTACACTCTTCACTCAAGCCATTAAATACTAGTCTCCAAGGGCATTTAACACTACAAGGGAATTATCCTAAGTATATTGATTCATCCAACAAGCTTCATAGTCAAGAATCCTTGAATATTCTTATTGTCCCTTTGTGTGAGTATCCACTGTGCTATTTTATTCTTATCTACTTTATTTAAGAGAGTCATTGTTCATCTTAAAACACCTCCATATTTCCATTCTTGTAAGTTTGAGTGTGACTTGGTCAAAAACACTTGGTGAGAGTTTTTGAGTGTTTCTCTTGTTGAAAGCCAAACACTTAAGAGTTTGAGTGTTTCCTCTTGTAAGTAAAACACTAAGAAGTTTAAGTGGAGCTTGGACAAAACCACTTGGTGTAAAAGTGAGTTGGGCACGTGAACAACCAACCCCCACATTGTAGTTGCGGATTACAAATAGTGAAAGAAGATCTTGCGGAGGTCTTGGGAGGACGTAGATCACGAGTTGTGATCGAACCTCGATAAATCTGGTGTGCTCTCTCCTATTATTACTATTGCTTCTTTATTGCATTTCTTGCATTAAACTTATTATAGCATTTTACATTCATTGTTATTAGAATTAAAGCAATTAATTTTAAACTAGCAATTAAGTTTGAAAAATCCAATTCACCCTCCCTCTTGGGTTGCCTATTGGGTCAACAATAGCAACAGAATATTTTATAGTGAACTAAAAGTGTCGACACCCCAGCAGTAATGTGTCGACACACAAAATTTTTAGGACACAATTTAAAGTGTCGATACTTCCTGAACAAAGTATCGACACATTCAAACAGAAAGGTTACTTAAAAATTTTGAAAATAAAATGTCGACACCTCACTTAAAAAGTGTCGGCACATTCGAACAGAATGTTCACATTAAAAATTTGAGGGGAAAGAGTCGACACCTCATATAAAAAGTGTCGACACATCAAAATAGAAGATCTATGTTAGAAATAAATGTCGATACCAAAAGAAAAAGTGTCGACATATTTGAACAGAATGTTGAACTGTGTGAATCTAAGCTAAACCGATTAAACCTTATGAACCCTAAAGTGTCAACACCCGAGTAAAAAGTTTTGACACATTAGTATGGACTATAAATATGAATGAAAACCTATTTCGTTATTTCATGCGATTGTTCCTCTCTATATATATCACTCTCTCTCTCTCTCTGAAACTCCCTCCTTGAAATTCGTCAATCCATCTTCAAATTCACTCTTAATCGATCGTTTTACCCTCTCAAATCATCGAAACCAAAGAAACAATCACTAGCGTTGGTGGTGTCGACACCTACCATGGCTAAAGGTCAAAAGAGGAAGGCTACGAATGATTTGAGCAAGGAAAAGGGGAAGAACAAGAAGAGGGAATCGTCATCAGCTCTTGTCCTTGAATGAAATACGCTTTACTTAGACAAGGATATGAGTCAAGAAAGGTATAATCTCGATTTCTCTCTTAGGAAAGTATTGAATGGTCGTTGGATAAACTATAGCTTCTTCAATTCACATAATTTTCGAGTATAGCTCAAAAATGGATAACCTAGGTTGGACATCAATGACTAACATTTGAGATGATGTATATCCTGACTTGGTTGCACATTTTTATTCTAATGATACAAGAGGATATCATAGTGATACAATAAAGAGGTATGTCAAAGGAGTAGGCATTAATTTGGATAAACCTGTGATATGAAAAATTTTATGAAAAGCAAAGAGCAATTGAAAGTTCTCTATGGAAGGGACGTAAATGAATGTGTTCAACCTACGGCCAATAAAATGTCTCTCGAATTAAGGTTGGTCCATCACTTTATATGCACTATGTTGATCCCCAAGACTGAAAAATATGAACACGTCACTGATAGGGAAGTGTTCTTTCTATGGGCGTACATGACTGATTCTAGGATCGACTTGCCGTTGTTTGTCTTAGATCAAATGTATAAGGCCACAATGAACAAGATCAGTTTGCCCTACGAAATGTTTTTGACTAAAATGTTAAGTATTTTAAGGTGAATTTGAGTAATGTGATAGAGCGGGTCCCTAAGGCCATTAGTGATGAGTATAATGAAAAGACTTTGAAGCGAATGGGGTATGAGTTAAAAGATAATGAATGGACTCCGAAGTCATCCAAAAAGAATGTCGAAG
>BRYE01000016.1:23971997-23974497 GCA_030159115.1 Actinidia arguta var. hypoleuca | reverse complement strand
CCAACAACGCCCACAGATTAGCAGAAGAAGACGCCATCAAAATTTTATTTGCTCAAAGAAGAGAGTGGGTCTGCACTCCAACCCTATAATCCTAATCGAGGATTCTAGCGAGATAAAAGACAGTGTGTTTGTGTATGTATGTGTATAATCTATCTATCTAGAGAGAGATAACACCAGCGAGCAGCGCGAAGAAACCTAGGCCGGGAGCGGAAAAGAGGTCCCTCTGGGTATTTGGAACTTGGCGCAAGCCTATCTGGAAAAGGTTTCCTAGAAGATAAAGGCAGTTTCTAAATCCAAAACCAATTTCATATGAGTCACCCAAAAACGTCTATACTAAAATACAATTCATTTTGAATTCTAAATTTATCTCTCATTATTTATAATTATAATCTATTTGAGTAAATTCAATAACTCAGATTTCAGTTGAGATTAGTTTTTTCTCTTAAAATTATGACTTTCTTCTTCTCAAAAGTGTGGGACTCACATATATTTTGCCCCAATAAAAAAAAACTCTAAAATTGAGTATATATTTTACCCATTAAATCATTTTTAATGAAATCCATACCCAAAAAACTAAATCACACCTCCCTTTCCCATTTATTTTTTTCAAACTAGCAATGTTTTTTTAAAATTACTATACTTTTTAATTTATTCTCCATTTTATAGTATTGTATATCTGAGATAAAAGATGATAGTGAAATAAAAAGATAAAAATAGTACCCGAAAAAAAAAAGGGCATCTAAGATGGGGGGTCTGAGACCACCTTGGCTTGCATTAAGAAGCACCCGCAAAGAAAGAGTGCATCATTTTATATGTTTCAACGTACTTTCACGTATTTTTATGTACTTTTAAACACATTTCAATGCACTTTGATCGATCACAAACTTGGATTACAGGAGTAATTAGCATTTCCCTTATTTTAATGATGTCACATCCCGCAAACCGGCCTATGCGGATCGTGGACACGTGATAGCCGGTGGCTGACCCACCAAGGCCTATTTACCTTCATACGGTTAATCACTTGTGCATACTCATTTAAAATGATACAATTTTCTCTTACGCAGAAACGTCATACTATATAAAAATGTAAAAGTGTGACATGCACACAAATACATAAAGCTGTATCAAGTTCTTAAACTGTTTACTTACATGTTGAGGCCAACTTTAATTACATCATCTAGGACCTAGCCCATAATCAAAACTACATAATAAGGCTCGTAGGCCACAAAACTATATTCTGCTTGCTAACTTCGTCTTAAGACTCTTCGGACTGATTTCTTGAAAAGATTTTCGAAAACATAAGCTAAAAGTTTTGTGAATAACAATAATACATGAACATAAAATACCATGGATTATTTCTTAGTGTACATAGCGTAATAAAGGTAAAGCATGTGATTAAAACTTCATAAAATTAAAACTTACGTAAACTTGGCATAACATATCTAAAAAATATACCGTGAGCATTCAACATATCATGGCTTCTTGAAATCATGAACATATTATAGGGTGTAACGACTCGGCTAATGACCATTGGGTCATGCGTACTAACCATATAGGTTATGGGTGGCTCTTTAGGCCTAAGATATCTCGATTGTAAAGTAAACTTATTTCACGTCCCCCATTTTACCATTAGGACTATCGGGCTTGGTTAAGGTCCCGCCACGAGAGGCCCCCGAGTGTCAACATGCATACATACTTTGAACATACTTTGCTTTTCACATAAATTCATGCTAAGTCATTTCAAATCATTCATCCATGGGGTTGCAATACATAACATAACAACATTTGCATATATTTAGAAGACATGTTGTTCATATCATAACATATTCATTTAATGCATTAAAACATGGAAAGCATTTGAATATGCATAGTACGTATTGAAAATATTTTGAAGATATATAATTTTGTTCATGGCATCATGTTACTCACTTGGGTTTCCTTGACTAGGTGCTACGTCGTGTATCGCTACATGTAAAGGATAGAAACATTAATGGCTAGGCATAGTAATACGGCATTAATTGATTTAAAGTAATACTACTCTCCGTTTAACTTAGACGCTTCTGTTCTAAGTCAAAAACCCTTAAACGCGGACCTAAGTCCTCTATTAGGTAGTTGAAGAGCTTAACATACTATGACTATGATTATAATGTTTTAAAAGAAAAGAGTCCATAGCTGTCTGAAATTGGTCTTGGCGTTCGAACGCTCAGACTAATTGTTGGGTTCTCACTCTCTGTCCGTTCGAACGCTGCACAGAGGCATTCGAACGCTAAGGTAAAATATCTAGTTTTTATTTTCTGTCCGTTCGAATGCTGCATAGAGACGTTCGAACTCTAAGACTAAATGTCTGATTTTGACTTTTTGTCCGTTTGAACGATGCACAGAGGCGTTCGAATGCTATGGCTAAATGATTAAGCTTTCCTTCTCTGTGCGTTCGAACGCTGGGTTTGGCGTTCGAACTCTAAGACTAAAAGTAACTACCGTTCGAATGTTAAAAGTGTTC
>BRYE01000016.1:23941997-23944497 GCA_030159115.1 Actinidia arguta var. hypoleuca | reverse complement strand
TTTTTCAAATGTGCGAATTTAGTCCCCAATGTCTCTTATTCATACAAGTTTGGTCTCTAAGTTAGACACCGTCCAATTTCTTCGTTCAGTTCAGGGGCATTTTTGGGCTTTCACCCAAAAAAACTACTACCCACATGAGGAGCTTCTAAATGCAAACCAAAATGGTCTCAGTAAAACTCACTTCTAATTACAAACCACCCAGATTTTAAGATTTTATTTGTGACTCAATACAAACTTAATAATTTCCAAAACCTCCCCCACCTTCAACTTTCAAAGCAGCCCTGTTTTTGTTTTAAAAACTTGAAAAGGCTTTTTTATGTTTTTTTTTAACATAAACTGAAAAAAAATATGTTTTCAAAAATAGTTTCCTCCAAACTAAAAAAATAATAATTTTACGTTTAAAAACAAACTGAATTTTTTTTTATGGTTTTTTTTAAAAAAACTGAAAAAAGGTTATTTTCTCTTTTTTTGAAAAGTAACTGAAAAAAATGTTTTAAATAACAGTTTTTTCCAAAAATTATGTTCAAAAAACTAGAAAAAAGCATTGTTTTTGTTTTAAAAAAACTGAAAAATGTTGTTTTCTATTTTTTATTTTTAACAGAAACTAAAAAAAGCTGTTTTCAAAAACAATTTCTCCAAAATAAAAATAAAAACAATTTTTTTATTAAAAAAACTAGAAAAAACAAGTAATTGCTCACGAGTCACGAGTAAATTGGGCTAAGATAAAAGGGTTTTTTTGGGGGTTAGGTAAGTTGGGTTGGTTTATTGCCTCCCCCTAAATGGGTTGGGTTGAGTTTTAATTTTAGTGGGTGGATTTGGATGGGTTCATGGGTTTGGGTCAAAATTGTCACACCTAGTATAACTTATACATATATGTTATCTATGTAGGGGTTGGGATGAGAGGGACGGATTTTGGCAGTATAATTTCTCTCCAATTGCATTTCGGCTTGAATTCCCATAAATGCAAAATGACAGCATATGCACGACTCTATTAAAAAATCACTGTGAAAATAAATTTATAGAGCCGAAAACATTTCAATCACAAACTCAACTACTATGTAAATATTCTCGAACTTCACTTGCAACCAACCATTAAATACGAAACGTAAAAACTTACCAAACTATATTCAAGGTCCATTGAGAAAATTTACAGAGACAAGAAAAATCCAAACCTACATATGTAACTCAAATTGAAATGTCAAATATACATTCCAATCATAGCTCACATACTTTGTAAAAACGTTGTATAACTTCACTCAAATCTCATGTATCTCACTACATTGAAAATTCAATCTTCTCAATAAAATCCAATCACAACTCAATCCACACTATAATTAAGATTCTAATTACACAATAGATAACCCTAAAAAATTTAAATCCATATTGACCAATTCAACAAGAGAAAAATTCAGCAACAAAATCATAACTATACCTGTACAAATCATAGCCTCTTTGCAACTCTTCCTATTGTGATTACCAATCTTTTCACACCTCCCACATCGAATTCGCCTAATTTTCTTACTCCTTGATGATATTCTCTTATTCTTAGGCCTCCTTGATGGCATCTTTGATAATGGAGGCAGAATACTATCAGCAGTACAAATGATTTCAGGTTTTCAGAAAGTAGTAACTGCAAATATTTCGTTTGAATACAACTCAACAAAACACTCTACGTGATATTAGCGATCAATATACAAATTCAAATCATTCCCACTCTTCTGTATAACACAAATAGCAGCAAGAACATATACACCTCCCAATATCAATTGAAACCGATGGATCACAATGCACTTCAAAAACATTAACATAATAAAACAATATTAATAAATTTGTTTTCAACTCGTTCCGGTTACAATACAATTTGTATACTAACTATTCCTATGTTAAGCTCTCCGATGGCTTAATACCAGCAATAAATTGATTATACTTGCTTAACAGGACAACAACATTCTCTATATCTACAACCATCGAACCAAAATACAACTAATGCTAACACTGTAAATTTCTCATTCTTTGTACATTTGAACTACTAAAAGAATGCAAATAATAAACTGAAACTAACTACCAAGCATTAGATTACGATCACAATAGAATCAGATATCATCAAAAAACTCAATCAATAACATAAAATCAAGAATAAACAAATTCGAAATCAATTAAGGAACATAATGTGAACCTTATAGAATTACAAGTCGATGTTAATAAGTAAACATATAAGCATGAATATCGAATACACAAAAATATCAATAATCAAAAGCTAAAATTCAGCAGCTTCTTAAATAAAAGATAAAATTAAGATGAAAACACATATCCACAATTGAATTACAATAAAACAACAAAATCACATCAAAAGCCCTCAAAACTACAAAAAATAAAAAAAGTTAAAAAATCGAAACAAGTTAGGATCTATAATCAAAGGTCAAGAAAGTCACAAATGAATCACCAATACAATCGATTTTGACAAGAATCATAACAAACTAACTTCACAAAACAAAAATCA
>BRYE01000016.1:23906997-23914497 GCA_030159115.1 Actinidia arguta var. hypoleuca | reverse complement strand
TCAATTCCATGCAATGCGAAGCTTCACAACAATGGTGATGCCCGAAATTCTAAATTACTCCGATCTCAATTCTTCTACGCTCAAAATGAAGACCCCGTTGAGTAGATAATTTTCTTTCAAAGGAATACTACTCAAGTCTCACTCCAACTCACTCAAATCTAATATTGAATGTAAAAGCCCATTTGACTCAACTTTAGAGAGAGAAGGAGAGAGAGAAGGAAGAAGAAGATAAAATAAATGCAAAATAAATGTTTGAAAATAAATAAGTTAGGTCAAGGAATGGAAAAAGACCTAAATGCCCTCCTTGGGCCTTAGGCTTTGTTTGACCCAAATAGCAATCCACATCAATCTTGGGTCTAATTTATTTGGCCCATTCTCTCACAAATTCAATTTTCAAGCCCAAATTAAAATCCAACTTTATTTTATAATATGAATAAACTCATTATATATATATATATATATATATATATATATATACATACACCTATATACATATATATATGACATCACACGTGTACCCTAATTATGTTATAAAAAGAAAACAAAAAATTTAAAGCCTTACAACCTCTACCACTTATAGAAATTTCGTCCACGAAATTAGATAAACATACCAGTTGTCTCAAAAAAATCTGGATACTTTGCGCGAACTTTTGACTCGCGCTCCCACATAGCTTCCTCTACGCCATGATGAAGCCATATAACTTTCACCAATGGAATGGTTTTCCCTCTAAGAACTTGATTTCTCTTGTCCAACACACGAATCGGTCGCTCCTCTATGTGACATCCTCAATGATGACAAGATCTCCCCAGTCCAAAACATGTGAAGGATCGGGTTCATACTTCTGCAACATAAACACGTAAGATGATATGCCACGGCACCAATACGATCTAGAATCTCAAATGGTCCAATAAATCTTCGCAATAGCTTGTCATTATGCCCAAAACGCATCAAACCCCTCTTAGGTGAAACCCTTAAGAATACATGATCCCCAACAGCAAACTTCAAATGACATTTTCTTCAGTCGGCGTAACTCTTCTGACGACTCTACGCTGTGAGTAAATGCTTTGTAATCAATACTACCTTCTTGATCTTATCACAAAACCATTCTGATTTTGCAAGCACTACTTCCCCATCATCAGTCCAACAGACGGGTGACCTACAAGGTCTACCGTACAATGCTTCAAAAGATGCCACCCCAATGCTCACCTGATAACTATTGTTATATGCAAATTCTACTAAGTGTAATGATCCTCCCATGATCCTCCAAAATCAAGGGCGCATGCTTGAAGCATGTTCTTCAAAATTTGAATAGTACGCTCAGACTGACCGTCAGTTTAAGGCTGAAATACCATACTAAGCCTTAAATCTGATCCAAAAGCAGATTGCATCCCCTTCCAAAAGAGCGATGTAAAACGCGGATCTCTTTTTGAAACAATAGATACTGGAACCTCATGAAGTCTAACGATTTCATGAACATAAATGACTCCAAGGTTTTCTACCAAATTTGACAGACGGATTACAAGAAAATGCGCGAATTTAGTCAAACGATCGACTATAACCCAAATGACGTCATGCCCTCTCAACGACCTAGGCAAACCCGTAATGAAGTCCATAGTGATATGCTCTCATTTTTACTCTGCAACTGGCAATGGTTGTAGTAAACCCGTAGATTTCTGATGTTCGATTTTCACTTGTTGACAAGTCAAACATCTAGAAACGAACAACGTAACATCTTTTTTCATTCGCCTCCACCAAAATTGGCGACACAAATCATGATACATCTTCGTCCCTCTAGGATAAACTATAAGTTGCGAATTATGAAACTCACGAAGTACGTCATCTCTATTAGACAATGGTACAAATAATCTAGACTTGTACCTCAAACTCTCGTCCGAATGCAAAACCCAGCATGTCAGTCCAACACCTCTAACAATACTATCGCAAATCATTTTGGCCTCCACATCTTGTTGTCGTGCCTCGGTGACCTGACTAATAATCGATGGCTTCGTGGCTAATGTGAATAACGTAGTAAACTTGTCCGTCTTGTTGAGAAATAAGTCATACTCACTGATATCCTAGAGCATTTGCCACTCATGAATGGAAATGTTTGCCAAAGTACTAAGAGATTTTCTTCTTAGCGTGACGCGACCACAATGTTGGCTTTTCTGGGATGATATTATAAATCAAAGTCGTAGTCCTCTATGTACTCTATCCAACGCCGCTGCCTCAATTTCAAGTCCTTCTGCGTAAACAAGTACTTCAAGCTCTTGTGGTCTGAAAACACTTCAAACTGCTCTCCGTACAAGTAATGCTTCTAACTTTTCAAAGCAAAAATAACAGCCTCAAGTTCCAAGTCATGTGTCGGATAATTTTTTTCGTGCATCTTCAATTGATGTGAACCATACGCAATCATTTTACCCAACTGCATCAACACGCAACCCAAAATTCTATCTATTCTACCCTAGTCAACCCTAAAATACCCTCATCTTTTATCCAAACCCAAACATACTTAAATTCTATTTGCAAACACCCACTAACTATCACCAGTTTCCACCAGGCGCCAACCACTGCTTGGCCGCCTCACCCGCAGCCCAAAGACTGACACAACTGAATATTTAGAGAATAGAAAAGTTTAATTCTAACATATAATATCTCTTGCAATTTCCCACTTTCAAGATCCAACACCTACTTGTAGTTATTCTAATTGTTTGGGCATTTCCTCTTTTTCCACACAATTGAATACTTTGATTGAAATACTCTCATCTTCGATAAAAATACCCTCATCTTCGATAAAAATAATACACGTATTGCTTGCAATTACCCGAACAAAGAAGTTGAATTCATCTTCGAGTGTTTGATATTTTTGAAAATTAGAACATCATCATCGTTTGATAGCTTTTTTAATCGAGAAAATAGAGAGTTTAGGCCATAGGGTGGTTGTCACGGGGTGACTAGGTGGGAAAGGAAAGGGCAACAGGCTGAGGCCACTTTAGTTTGCATTTAGAAGCTGGGTGGTTGTCACGGGGTGACTAGGTGGGAAAGGAAAGGGCAACAGGCTGAGACCACTTTGCTTTGCATTTAGAAGGGGTGGCTGGGTTGGAAAGGAAAGGACAACAGGATGAGACCACTTAGGTTTGCATTCAGAAGCTCCCTCAAACTCCATAAAAAAATGAAAAATATAAAGGTAAATTTCATTTTGCCCCCTATGATTTGGGCCATGTGTGTGTAGATTACCCTTGACCTTTAGGAATCACCACATGAATACCCTATTGTTTCACTAAGGTTCTCAATATTGTACCGGCCAAGGTACCAATTTTTTAATTGTACGATACATATTGGTCCTGTTAAAATATTGGGTCCTGTTGACCGCAACATATTATTATTATTATTATTATTATTATTGATGTGGGATAAAATAACCTCCTAATTATAATAAGCCAAGCATGACGCCCGGATGGTCACGTTGCCATAACTCCAATATATTCCTGGTCACCTTTCTTTTTGATCGCCAATCAATCGCTTCACCCGACATGCAGGAACGGACTCATCTTCAGCTCGCCATGGGGCGAGGTCATTCATATCATTAGATCAGAGACCAACTTTAAAAGGACTCTATCTCCACAAGAACTCCTCCTATCCTAGAATCCTTCATCGCGCCTCCGCTTGGTCAGAATCCATCTTCGCGAGGATTCCGCCTCTATAGGAAAACAGTATCCATCACGGCTCCTATGATTGCGGGCTGCTCTACATATGGCATTCTTCTATTATTTTTTTGGTATCTCAGGGATATACTTCCCAAACGTGATTGCTTGGAAATCTCTCTTGATTATCCTCACATGAATCTCCAGCTTTCACCCATATAATGGTCGCTCCCCCATTACAAAAAGGGACACTCAATATTTAATATTTAACCCTCATATATTTTCATAAAACTCTGTTATTATATTTTGATTAGCTTATATACGCCTTAGTCTGATCTCCATGTCGGAGGGGTTTTGAGCGGCCCCACTCCGGCCGATCACGTTTGTTCAAATTCTACGCAGGTCGCCCAAATTGTTGCCGAGGTCTAGAGCTTAGGTGAAAGGAGCAATTCTGATTGTTGGTTGCTCACTCCAATTTTCTACCATAACAATTTGATGCTGTCTGTGGGAACGACAATTCTTAATTTTGTATGCACCTGTGCAATCATTTAGTACTTAGATCAAGGGCTAGCAGCTCTTTAGATTATAGAGCTCATCCAATGGCCAATACCAACCCAGCTCCGAATCTAGAGGAACTCCACCGTGAAATACATGGTACGACTGAGCAGATGAGAATCATGAATGAGAATAACGCCCGCCTGATACAGCATCTCGCCGTAGCCAATCCACCACCTCCAGCCGCACCTCCCGTTCTGGATATCTGACGGGCTCGCCGATCGAGCGATGACAATTCCCAAAACAACAGTAGTACTGGTTGAGCATGAAATAGGCGACGTCGATCGCCACGTCCTCATTCCCGATATGAAAGAAGTTCCTCTTCGTCAGAATCCCGATCATCCAGCCGAACCCTTGAAGTGGAGGGCGAGAAAATCAGGCGAAGAGGAAGATCTCCTTGTTGAGACAACTAGGCGCCCAGACGTCGAGATAGATCCACCACTTAGAGGAGCAGGGACCTCGATGCCCGTATTGACGCCATCAATACAGGTGCAAATGCTCCAATCATCGTGGAAGCTTTAATCAAGCAGACAACCTCCGTTTACAGAGAGGGTGAAGAGAACCAAGGTCTCCTCCAGATTCAAGTGGCCTATTAAGCTCGGGGGTATATGAAGGCAAGACAGATCCTACGAACCACTTGGATTCGTACAAAAACCTAATGTCGCTCTAGGGATACTCTAACGGATAATGTGTAAAGCTTTCTCTGCTACTCTAAATGAGCCAGCGAGGTTATGGTTCAGAAAGCTATCTCCGGGAATCATTGACTCATTTGGAGATCTGAGCAGGCTCTTTGTCGCCAACTTCATAAGCTGCCGGGTCAGGAAAAAGAATGCCTCCCGTTTATTCACTGTTCAGCAAAAAGAGAGTGAGAGCTTGAAAGAGTACATCAAGCGATTCAACCAGGCTGCCTTAGAGGTGGAAGATCCAAGTGATAAGGTCGTGATTATGGCCATGATGGAGGGACTTCGTCCAGACATACTATTTGACTCGCTCTCCAAAAACATCCCAACAACATTGTCGTCACTCCAAAGCAAGGCTGACAAATACATTACAAAATAAGAGTTAGCTGAGACCAAAGGAAGGAGGCGAGGAAAGGATGATCATAAAAGGAAGGATTCACCTCGCCATCTGATGAGATCGACTCATTAAGCTTGGATTTCCTGGGATGATGTCCACATCCTCCAAAGTTTTCACCTCGTCCATCACTCTGAGGATGAGATCACCTTGAGGATGAGATGAAGAACTTGTGGATGAGGTGACCAGATCAAAAACTTATTGGCTAGAGTACATGAATGGAAGGGCACTACCTCACCCATGGAATGCCGAGCATTTGGAGAAGTATTACTAGTGAATCTGTTGGTCGCCATGAAAAGAGGATGGCCTGTGCTACGGGATGTCACTATTCTCATAATCACCAGTCTCCATGTATGATTAAAGTCGCTAACCTAATTGTAATGATCACCAAACTCTCAAATAAGTAATAAAATTTCTCCAATTTGATTTTTTTGCCATTATTTGTCGTGAGTTGTCACCAAGTGCAGGGTTTTTTTGCCTATATTAAGAACGCCCATTCATCACAAGATGATAAGGCATCTTGATCGTCATTATGTATATCGCCTATATCAAGATCACCATTGTGAATATCGCCAATATTTAGAATGCCCATTTATTATGACATAATAAGACATCTTGATTGCCATTATGGATGTTGCCATTATCAAGAACGCCCATTCATTACGCTATGATAAAGCATCCTGATAGCCATTATGGATTTTTCCATTATCAAAGACATGCTATTAATACATGTCCACGTCATCAGGAGCCTGTTATTTTGTTTGTTACTCGGAGATCCCAAGTGTTTCACATCGGCATCTCGAGTCCCTACTGATATGGGGTAAAATAACCTCCTATTTATAATCAGCCAAGCAAGTCACCCAGACGATCTCGTTACCATGACTCCAATATATTCCTGGTCACTCTTCTTTTTGATCGCCAATCAATCGCTTTACCCGGCAAGCAGGAACGAACTCATCTCCAGCTCGCCATGGGGCGAGGTCATTCACATCGCCAGACCAGAGACCAACCTTAAGAGGACTTTATCTACACAAGAACTCCTCTTATGCTAGAATCCTTCATCGCGCCTCTGCTTGATTAGAGTTCATCTCCGCGAGGATTCCGCCTCTATAGGATAGTATCCATCATAGTTCCTATGATTGCGAGCTGCTATACATATGGAATTCTCCTATTATTTCTCCTGTTTCTCAAGGATATACTTTCCAAACATGGCTGCTTAGAAATATCTCCTGATTATCCTCACACGGATCTCCAACCTCTACCTATATAAAGGTCGCTCTCCCATTACGAAAAGGGACACTCAATAGTTAATATTTAACCCTCATATATTTTTATAAAACTCTGTTATTAAATTTTGATTAGCTTATATTCGACTTGGTTTGATCTCCACGCTGGAGGGTTTTTGAGTGGCCCCACCCCGGCCGATCACATTTGTTCAAATTCTACGCAGGTCGCCCGAGTTGTTGCTGAGGTCCAGAGCCGAGGTGAAAGGAATAATTTTGACTATTGGTTGTTCGTCCTAGTTTTCTACCACAACAATTATTATTATTATTATTATTATTATTATTATTATTATTATTATTATATTGCTCACCAACTAATAATTTAGCATATAACGTAACTATTCATCTAAGATGGATAAATATCAAAAAAGAACTTTAAAATAACAAACCGTAATCGTAAGTAGGTGAAAAATGTTAAAGAGATGTGTAGAGAGTGGCTGATGAGATATTTTGGTGATTAAGGGAGTAGAGAGAATAAATAAAAATTTCTACTTCTCTAACTAGGTGAAAATATTAAAAAAATAAGTGTAAAAAGACATCAATACCCTTATGTAAGGAGTTTTAGTCACTTTTTTAAACTGTTGTTTTTTAAAAAAATTGGGTACTTTGACGGTTAATTAAAAGTATAAGAGTTTAATTGTACAATATTAAAGTGAAAGATGCAATGTGATATTGTGTAAAGTGCAATGGTAAAAAATGTAATATCTCAATAGTTATATGATTTCACGTACCCGACGGTCTTCACCGTACCCGATTATTATTCACCATAGCCGACCAATATTCACCATACAGGTTCGGTATCAATCGGTATTTGAGACAAAACAAAATTGGCATGATAGGTACCGGTTTCAACCAAAATTGGTATGTACCATAGTGGTATCGGCCAGTACTATTTAAGACTGGTTTCACCATGAAAATCTATTAACATAAATCATAAATTAATGCT
>BRYE01000016.1:23864497-23889497 GCA_030159115.1 Actinidia arguta var. hypoleuca | reverse complement strand
TAAGCCTAGGTGACCTTGGACTGAAGTGGTTTGGCAAGCTCTCCATTGGGTCCATAGAAAGCTTCTACCAGCCCTTTGATTCTTTTTTAAAACCCTCAATGCCAAATGCAATCGAAACAACCTTGACACACTCATGTGCTGGGTGTTCCCATCGAGCTTGGGTGACCTTAGGGATGAAGTGGTTTGAAAAGCTCTCCATCGAGTCCATGGAAAGCTTCTACCAGCTATTTGAGTTATTTGTAAAACCCTCAATGCCAAATGCATCCGAAACAACTTTGATGCACTCATGTGTTGGGTGTTCCCATCAAACCTGGGTGACATTGGGCTAAAATGTTTTGACAAGCTCTCCACCGAGTCCATAGGAAGCTTCTACCAGCTCTCTAAGTCATTCGTGCCTCAGTTTGTAATCAACACGAATTCACCAAAGGGCATCAGCTCTCTCTTAGCACTCTAAAAAGGCAAAAATGAGACACTTCGCAATTACATCAAGGGGTATTGGGAGCTCTACAACGAAATCCAGGAGTGCTCAAAAGAGCTCGCCATGGTTAGTTATAAGCTCGGGTTGAGCCCAAGCAAAAAACTATGGGAAAACCTGGCATTCAATCCCTTAGACGAGGTCCACGACCTCATGTATAAAGTTGAAATGTTTGCTCAACTAGATGATGATGTCAGGTAAGCAGGGCGAGTTGTAGGAACTTTGTTTAGGGGCAATAGCAAGTTCAACCATCGGGAAAGTACTGGGGATCGTGAAGATTAGGTGAGGCAAGGCATCAATATAGTTTTTAAAAAGCCAATCCATAAGCTCCTTACCTAAATTTGAGACAAGTTGTACTATATTGAAAGCCCATCCCCATGGGAGGAGATCCCATAAAGTGCAATTAGAGGTGGAAATGCGCCTTTCACGAGGAGAAAGGGCATCGAATTGAGAATTGTCGAGCCCTTAAGATTTTTCTTGATAAGCTCGTTCAGGATAGACACTTGAAGGAGTATGTTAATCATGAAAAGACTAAGGTAGAGGAAACTGAAGTCAAACCTAATCCAAGTTTTGACGGATTAGGTTTGATCGAGGTAAGATGAAGATAACGATGCCTTGGAGGAAGACCTACCTCTGGGTATTATTCACATGATAGGAGGCCCATGCTACTCCAATCTTGAGAATAGAATTATTCGACAAATGCATGAGGTTCTCTTGGTCCAACCAACAGTGAAGAAGCCAAAGCAAAGCCAATCCGAGCTAGGAAGCATTGTCTTTATCAAGGTTGACCTCGAACAGGTCCAACACCCCCACAACAATCCCTTGGTCATCCATTTACGGGTTCAAAATTATGACGTAAAAAAGATCCTAGTGGACGCCGAAAGCTCGACTGAGGTGATGTATTATGACATTTTCGAGCAACTTAATCTATCCAAGGTCGACTTAAAGCCTGCTCAAGCTCCTTTAGTTGAGTTCAATGCTTAGTCTCACTGGCCCTCGGGAACCATAAGCCTCAAAGTCCTAGTTGGGTCCTAAGAGTTAATGATAGAGTTTATTGTCGTTGACATTCCTTCCCAGTATAATGCAATTTTTGGCCAAGATTGGTTGCACAAGATGAAGGGAATTGCTTCTACATTACACCAAGTTATCAAGTTCACTACACCTCGAGGTGAGGAAACCCTTTATGGAGACTAGGTGGCATCCAAATAGTGTTACCTCACCACGGTCTATACAAAGGCAGCCATGATGTAAGTGCAGATGGTGGAGGAAAAAAGGGAAGTCCTAGAAGATGTTAGCAGGACTCCTAAGGCTTAGGTTGAGAAAGATCTCATGCGTTATGATCTTGATGAGCCAATCATGGCCTGCTTCTTCCTTACGAGTTCAAACTTGATGGAGTGGGAGAGAACTAAGCTCATCGAGTTCCTTACAACAAACATTGAGGTTTTTGCATGGATCCCATATGAGATGCCCGGGATCGACCTAGATTTCATCAAACACGAGCTCAATGTCATTCCTGAGGCAAAGCCAATAATGTAGCAGGGACGCATGCCTGCAATAGAACACGTAGACGCGGTGATAGAGGAAGTTGAAAAACTTAAAAAGGCAAGTGCTATCACTGAGATTCTTTACCCCAACTGGTTATTCAATACAGTTTTGGCAAAGGAAGAAGACGGGCAAGTGGAGAATTTGCGTTGATTTCACAAACCTGAATCGAGCTTGTTTGCAAGAGTATTTTCCCTTGACCAAGATTGATCAACTAGTGGACTCTACCTCGAGTCATGCCCGGATGAACTTCTTGGATGCATATTGAGGTTACCACCCAATTTCCATGCATGAGCCAAATTAGGAAAATACTGCCTTTATCACTCCCCATAGCATTTTTTGCTACAAGGTCATGCCCTTTGGGCTTAAGAACACTAAGACCACATACCAATGGATGATTACGAAGATGTTCAAGCCATTGATGGGTAAAAACATGAATACTTACATCGATGACATGGTGGTCAAAAATAAGGGAGAGCCAAATCATTTAAGGGACCGCACCGAGATGTTCACAATCTTAAAAGAATACAAGTTGAGGCTAAACGCAACCAAGTGTGCCTTTAGAGTAAGCTCAAACAAATTTCTAGGACACTTGGTAACTAGGCAAGAAATTGAAGCTAACTAAAGCAGATCTCAACAATCAATGACCTTGTCAACCCGAGGATAGTGAAGAAGGTTCAAAACTGACTGGAATGGCAACAATGCTTAAACGTTTTATTAGTAAGTCTTCTGACAAATGCAGCCTATTTTTCAATTCCTTTGCAAATAAAATTTTCTTGGAATAAGAAATGCGAACAGGCACTCCAATAATTTAAGCAGTACTTAACTAGCCCACCACTTCTTTCCACCCCAGATGAGGAAGAACTACTTTACGTCTACTTCGTCGTCTCTGAGCATGCAGTAAACTCGGTGCTTCTAAAGGAGGTAAATGAAGATCAACGTCCAATCTACTTCGTTAGCAAAATGTTTGAGGATTTCTAAATAAGGTACCTGCCACTAGAAAAAAATGATATTAGCCCTAGTTATTACTTTACAAAAACTCATGCACTGTTTTCAAGCACATTCCATTGTAGTGTACACTAAGTTTCCCTAAAAATATTATCAAAAACAGACCTTATTGACATTAAATTTCTGCCGAGGGCAGCAATAAAAGGACAAGTATTGGATGATATTGTTACTGAGTTCTCACCCTGAACCGTGAGTCTAAAGTTTGATTTTTTCACGTTTGCACACGAGTTAGAGGGGAGCTTGGAAAGAACATTAGTGAGGACCACATTGGCACCTGAAGGGTCCCGAGTTTCACAAGGAACCACCTTAAGATATAGAGAAACCCACAATTGAGAATTTCACTAAGGGTCCTAAGTTTCGTAAGGAACCCCTTTAGACCAACGGTTCCTCGGTGTGGAAAATGTACGTTGACGATGTGAACAATAGCCGAAGAGTAGATGCGGGCATTGGACTAAATAGTCTTGAAGGGGTAATTTTTTAGCACTACCTTAGACTGATTTTTTTTACAATAATTAAAGAAGCTGAGTACGAGGCTTTCATTAAGAGATGTTGGTCTACCAGCAAGTTAAAGGCTCCCAAGCTCCACATTTTTAGCGATTCCAAATTGGTGGTCAACCAGATCATTGGAAAATTTTAAGCACGGGGAGCCAAGATGGCCAAGTACTTAGCTATTGCGAAGACCCTCCCCACAAAATTTAGAGCAGTCACGATCGAGCAAGTAAGGAGGGATGTAAATGCACATGCAAATGCGTTGGTAGGTTTGGCATCGATCTTTGAAAGAGAAACTGGATGGACCATCACAATGGATTTGATCTCAGTTCCCAGCCACGACGTATGTCAAGACCTTGTTCTTGTCAACACTGACCTATGATTGAGATGGATAGACCAGACAGCAAAATTTTGGCATCATGACAAACTTCTCGAAGACGAAAGAGAAGCACACAAGCTCCGAGTAAAGGCAAAGCGATTCTGGATCTCCCTCGCGAGAGATTTATACAAAAGATCATACTTAGAGCCCTATCTGTTGTGTGTTCACCTGAGCTTAGTGGAAGATGTATTATTCAAGATTCATGAAGGCATGTGCAGATTACACTTTAGGGGAAGAGCATTAGACGATCGAGCCCTAACTCAAAGGTATTGGTGGCCCTACATGCAAAAAGATTCCTAAGTGTATGTTTGCATATGCACCAAGTATCATCTGTTCTCCCTTTTTATCCATCAACCAACATGGGATTTGACTCCTTTCACCAGCCTATGGCCCTTTGCTCAATGGAAAATGGATATTATGGGCATTTTGCCCTAAATTATGGGGAATAAGAAATTTTTGCTAGCAGCCACGGACTATTTTCCCAAGTGGGTAGAAGCCGAACCTTTGGCCCCAGAAAAGCAGATGTAATTTGATTCATCTGCAGAAACATCCCCTCAAGGTTTGGCATCCCCATAGCTTTTGTTTTTGATAATGGGTCTCAGTTTGTGGGCCAAAAGGTAAAAAAGATGTTAGATGAGCTCAAAATAGAAATTTACAACTCAACGCCGAGGTACTCGCAGTACAATGGGCAAGCCAAAGTGACCAACAAGACCATAATGAATGGGATTAAAAAGAGGCTTGAAAAAGCCAAAGGCAAGTGGGTCAATGAACTACCAAACATTTTATGGGCCTATCAAACCGCATTGAGGAAAGCGACCAGAGCTATCAAATGGGTCAACCCGATTCGGCCCTGCTCAAATTTAGTTCAGGCTTTTTGAGCTTCGGGTCGGGTTGGGCTAGCCCAAAAAATATTAGATCGGGCTCGGGCCAGGCTTTGAATCGGGCCCATTCGGGCTCGAATTTTTTTTTCAACTTAAAACACAATTATCTATTCAATCTTCATGAATCAGTCCAAAGAAAGATGCAAATGGACAAACAAAAGCCGTGTAAAGTCTGCCGACATAATTTCTGAGTTATTTTTGGCACGTTTAAGCATCAAGTTAAGGAATATTGGGCTCGGTAGTAGTGGTGTTGGGTGCCATTTCAGCCTTTTGTAATGCTTATATCTAAAAATATTGTCAGTATATATGCTTTGTTTCCTTCGATTTCTCTTGATCAAGTTTATTTTTGAGGCTACATAGTACATATTTAAACTTAAAGGTAGCAAAAGAGTAAGGAATACAGAGTTGAGGTACGAATGAAGTGGATAAATATTTATATACCAAGATGTATATGTTCTGATATGATAAAGTAACACAAAGAGAAAGAAACAGAGGTGTATAGAAAGCAAGGAGATAGTTCATGGGTAGTGAAGTTTGGGGTCGTTAAGGTTGCAGGGTTGTAGTGGTAGTCTTCAAATGGTCATGGTAGACGGTAGTGATGGACAATGACTGGTCAACAGTGCTGGTGGTTTGAGCGTTCCCTACTTAGGCTCAAGAAAGATGAACTGAAGAGAGAGAGATGTTCAAACTCATATTTATTTGGTACAGTATTCAAAGAATTCTAAAACTGCAAATTTGAAATTGGACAGAAATGGAAATTTTCAGAGAAAAAAGAGAAGAGGTCTTGAAAACGTGCTAGGGCAAACAAAAGTTTTCTTTCCGTTAGTTTTTTAGTGGTGAATTGATGTCGTGGTACTTATTTGCCACCATCTGACTTTGAGATTAGTTGTTGGGTGCTGGTTGGCTAAGGGTACCACGTATAAGAGCCATCATGGTACCCTATCGGCATACAAAGATTTCTCAGCACCCACTCCCCCTACCCCCATAGGCCATAATTCATAAAGCATCATGGTACCCTACAAGTCACAAAAATTTCTTAGCAGTATGCCCTCCACTCCCTCTACCTTAATCTATAGGCTTCTGCATCTCATCTTTTATCTTTTCAATCAGCTCATTTGTACATGGAGCCTTAAAAGAAGGTTTTCGTGCAAAACTCTAACTCAATCTGGGTGAGCCATGTGTCTCATAAGCTAGTAAAATTTAAAATTTTGGTCATTTTAAAATAAAAATAATTAAGAAATTAAAAAATATTAAAAAAAGATAAATATAAAATGATAATAGTACTAATAGATTAAGGTATTAGTATTATTAGATCATTAGTCTATTAACGCATTATTTTTTTAAATTTTTTTTATTTTATGTAAGTGAAGGTTTTATCTTCTTTTTAGTTGTTATATTTTTTGTTTGCTTTTTTTTTATTATATATAAAATTAAAATACCAAAATATACATAAATTAAGTGAATTTCATTGATAGATAATTTGGAAACATTGATTAAATGGTTGAAAACATGTTTGGAAGCACATTTTAACATCACTATGGGAGTTTGGGCTTGTTGGGGCTCGGGCTCGGGCCCATTTGGGCTTGATTTAATGAAAAGCCCGAAACCGTTAATTAGAGGGCTCAAGCTCAGGCTCAAGCTCAAGCTCAGGCTTAGGCTGGGCTCGGGATAATTTGGGTTGGGCTCAGGCAGCCCGCGGGTAACCCAGCCTATTTGACAACTCTAAAAGCAACGAACGAAATGCCTTATTCTTTAGCTTTCGATTTCGATACTGTAATCCCCCTAGAGGTTGGTTTGACCACAATACGAATTGAGGCTTACGATGAAATTAATAACTTTGAAGTTCTAGCTAAAGATCTCAATTTTGTTGATAAGCAAAGAGAAAATGCACTAGTACATATGGCCAATTATCAAAAGCAACTAGCAAAATCCTACAACCCAAAATTCTAGCACAAAGAGTTTGTTGTCGGCGACCTCATTTTGAGGAAAGTTATTGGAAATACCAAGGACTCGGCAGATGGGAAGCTTGGTCCCAATTGGGAGGGTTCCTACAAGATTACTAAGATAGCTGGCAAGGGTGCTTATCATCTTGGGGATCTCGAGGGCAAGCAAGTTCCAAGATCTTGGAATTCCAACAACTTAAGAAAATATTACCAAGAGATGTAAATTTTTATGAACTAAGCTTGTATTTATTAAAAGTTATATATTGGATTTCTTGATATTTTTAAAACTCTCTATTTGCCACATTTAATGAACACATTGTGGATATTTTGAATTATGCAAACAATCTGATCGTTTCATGAATTTTTGACTTGTAATTTTGTAAATACTTTAAAAAGGTTCATAGCTCGACTGAAGTTTCACAGTTTTAGTTTGCGAAAATTTTTCTAAAGTCAAAATTTTCCAAAATGAATTTAAATCGAGATGCTTCCTTGCTTAATGGTTTCTTGTTGGGCACACCAACTCCTTAGCCCTATTAGGCTCGTTTTGAGTTGAAGCGCGGCTAGGGAAGGGATGAATAGAAGTGATCGATGGCCAAAAGACATGCTTTGATCAATTGTTTAAGCACGAGCTAAGGTGGTCCTAACAAAAAGTGCAAGGCATGCACAAAACTTATAGACAAACTGCCTGAGAACCGAGATCAGGATCATTTGGACAAAAATATGCAAAACAACAAATATTCGCTAAGGCATGTGCTTGTTTAACCGAGTTGAAACAGGTCAAAAGAACATCTACATCTACACTATGAGCATGCAAACAGTTAAATATTTGCTAAGACATGACATGACTTGGTCAATGAGATGCATAACCACTGAACTCAGAGTTGTCAAAACATAGCAATACAGAAGGCAAACGCTGGATAAGATATTGACAAAGCTATCCTAACACCGAGCTTGTAATGGCATTCAAACATACGAAGGGAAAAATGAGTCGAGGTAAAAGCGAAGGTAAAAAATGAGCTGGAGAAACATTCCCTACAAAAATAATTTGAAGTTTGTGTTTAAGACACTGTTCAAAATAAAGGGTATCTACATTGTGTTTCAAAAATAAAACTTCAAGGGCCATCCCCCTCAAGGCATTGAAACACGTTACGCTTTAGAGGGATATCCTAATTTCCACGACCAGCTATTTCTCCTTCCCCAACTATTTCTCCTTTCTTTGCTCCTTCCTTGAGCTTATTGCCCTTATCTGTGCCATCCATTTTGGATGTGTTTCCATCCTCTTTTGCTGGCTAGTTTATGTATTTCTCTTCATTGAAGCCCGACAGAATGAGGGGAGAGTAAGCTTCAGGCAAATCAGGGAGCTCCACCTTAAGCGCAGCTGCAATCCAAGTTGGGTGCTATGCGGGAATACCGAGCTCCTTTAGATAGTCCAATCAACCTTTTTTGTATATGTTAGAGTAGAGCTTCTCCACTTGTCTTTCGTAGGAGTCACCAGCTCTGCTATAGCCACGGTTGAACACCCATTCATCATACCTTGGGCCAACGGCTACCTTTTGGAACTCAGCCAAATCTTGTAGAGCCCTATTCATTTGCTTTCAGGCAGTAGTAGACTCATTTTGGGCCTTGACAACAACCTCATAGCTGGCATCTTAAGCCCACTCTATAGCAACTTGATCTAGTTTTGTCTTGTTTCAAGTCACCTTCCAAAGTGTTGTCTTTTTTGCTAACCATCTCGAGCTCGGAGGAATGCTTCTTCATGTGCTTAGAGTTGGCCATTACTCTCTGAAGGCTCTATAATGCGAACAAAATAATTCCTAAGTATTCATAAGCAAGATTCCTGCGTTCGATACCATATTCAAGCTGAGCATCTTACTTGAACATGTTGCATCACCATCAAGTCTTTCAGCTCCTCTGAACCCTCTACAATAAGGTCTATCACATCTTGGGGAAGCATGATGACCTGCCCCAAGGACAGGCAGGTTTCGTAGTCCTGGGAAGTGTTAGCCTTGTGGTGACCTGTCACACGAGCTCTACAATAGCAAATTTTGGATTCCAGAGCTCGGGCTTCTCAATGGGAGTTAGTGTTCTGGCCAAGCTATCGGCTCCCCTTCACTTTCTCCACTAAGAAAGGCCTTCAGCAGTTAAGGCGAATACCAGTCTAAAAAACAATAAAATGCTCGTCCCGCTACCCTCTCTAGTATTTGATCAAAGAATGGAAGTGGAAAATGATCTTTTGTAGTCACAGCATTAAGGCGACGATAGTCAATACACATTCGCCACCCAGTTTGAATTCGAGTGGGTATCAATTCATTGTTCTCATTTTTGACCACCGTTACCCCAAACTTTTTGGGAACAACTTGGGTCGGACTCACGCATTTAGAATTTGCTATTGGGTATATAATACCCGCATCATAGAGTTTTTGAACTTCTCCCCTCACTACTTCCTTCATGGTTGGGTTCAAACGCCTTTGCATTTGACGCACCGGTTTAGACCATTCCTCAATATAGATTCTGTGAGTACAAACTAGGGGACTAATACTGTGTAAATCGGCGAGAGTCTAACCTATGGCCTTACGATGCTTTTTGAGCACCTCGAACAAGTGTTTGTCTTGAGTTTTTGTTAATGATGAGGATATCACCACAGGGTAAGCTTCACCTTCACCCAAAAATGCATATTTAAGTGTCGAAGGTAAAAGCTTTCTATCAGGCATAGGTGCCTCAAGTTTAGATGGTTGAGGCTTAATAGGGTTAAGAGTCAGAGGCTCAAAAGTGGGGGTCCATTGGACCCACCGCCATGATTGGGCACTCTCTAGATCGCTATCCTCACTTAAAACATCTCCACCTTCCTCAATTTCGAAACAGTCAAGACTCTCACTAAATATTAACATTCTAGCCAAAGGGTCTTCTACACACTGCCTCTCAAAATGTTTGTGCACTATGGAGTGAATAAGATTTACTTCCCGAACATCCTCCAAATCCCCTGGTTGTCTTCCAGCGTTAAACATGTTAAGTTCAACAACCATGTTTCCAAAAGACAATTTTAAAATACCCCCTCGCACATGTATGATAGCATCACAAGTAACTAGAAAGGGTCGACCTAAGATAATTGAAATATGGTTTTGGGCATTGGGGTCAACAACCGGATGTGTATCTAAAATTACAAAATCCGCTGGGTAATAAAACTTGTCAACCTTTACTAAGACATCCTCCACTATCCCTCGAGGGGCTTTGATAACCTATTCGCTAGTTGAAGTGTGATCCTAGTGGGTTTCAATTCACCTAGCCCCAATTGTTCATACCTAGAATATGGCAATAAATTCACACTCGAACCTAAGTCTAAAAGACAACCCTCTATCTTGTAGTCTCCTATTATGCATGTCACGGTAGGACAACCTGGATCTTTATACTTTGGTGGGGTTTTGACTTGTACTACGGATTTAACATCTTTAACACGAAAGGCATTCTCTCTAATGTTTAACCTCCTCTTAACAGTGCATAAATCCTTAAGGAATTTAGCATAAGAGGGCGCTTGTTTAATGGCTTCTAAGAGAGGTAAATTTATTTTGACTTGTTTGAAAGTCTCATAAATTTCGGAACTCAAGTTATGCTTTGGTTTGGTCAACCAATGGGGGAATGGAGCATGAGACAAAATATCACGTTCTTCCCTCGACGTTCCTAACCGCTCAAGTACAGACTCAATATTTTCCTCCCTTTTTTCCTTTACTCTTCCACTACCTTTCTTCTCTTCCCTCGGATATACTTCAATCTCCTTGCCTTCAATTGGTTCTAGCTTTTTCTCAACTAGAGGGTCTACTACCTTAGTTGGGTCTACCTCAAACTTGGGGTCCTGAGGACGCATTGTTTTGTCAATGACCTTACCACTTCTCAAAACAGTAATGGCTTGAACTTGGTCATGATTAGGTGATGGTTGGTTTAAGGTTTCTATGGAATGAACTTGCCTAGATGGGTTTGGTTGAGGTTGTGCAGGCAACTTTCCCTTTTCCATAAAGGTTAAGGCTTGTGTTAGAAGAGTCATTATGTCATCTAACGTCTTATCAACCCGCGAATTTACCCCCAATTGGGTTTGGACAAATTGTTGGACAGTGTCCTTCAATGACCTTTTGTGCGGGGGTTGATACGTGTTAGCATGAACTTGAGGTGGGGGTTGGAATGGTTTTGGTTGAGCTAGAGGTGGAGGTTGATAATGATGTGGTTGTGACAGTGGAGGTGGCGCTTGATAAGATTGAGGGTTAGAAAACCCTCCTTGATAAGCTTGGGGGTTTGATGTCCCCTCATTACGCCATCCAAAATTTGGATGATCCCTCCAACCCGGGTTATAGGTGTTGGAATAGGGGTTTCCCCCTCCTCGGTTGTATTGGCCAATGGGATTTACCTGGCTGTGTAAAGCCTCCTTAATACCTGGAATGACAGGGCATGACATGGTGTCATGCTCTTTGGTCACGCACACAGCGCAACAAACATCCTTAGGCTCCCCACTGAATATATCTTTTTAAATTCTAAGGCCTCTAATTTCCTTGCCATAATGGCAATCCTAGCGTTCACATCATCAACCTCTTTCAGTTGATACTTTACCCCTTGTGTGTTGACCCTACTTTCGGGATTTTGGGTCCCAGTTGTTGCCCAATCTCGAGTTAGATTCGCAAGGTAATCAAAATAGGAGTAAGCTTCGTGAGGTTGCTTATCCATGAAAGTACTCGCACACATAGTCTCCACAAATTGTTTCAGTTGGGGTGTAAGGGCAGCATAGAAGATGTTAATTATATGCCATTTGGCATAGCCATGATGTGGGCAGGATGTGAGGAGTACCTTAAATTGCTCCCAACATTGGAAAAAGTTTTCCCCTTGCATCGGAGAAAATTGTGAAATTTGGCATCTAAACGCCTCTGTTCTGTTTTTAGGGAAAAATTTCTTCAAAAATTCTCCTTGTAGAGTTTGCCAAGCGTGGATGGAAAATGGTCTCAATGAATTGGACCACGTCTTAGCCGTATTCTTCAAACAAAATGGAAAAAGTTTAAGGAAAAAAAATTCTCTTGGAGAAGAGTTGTCCATAACCAATGAGCATGCATCCTCAAATTCTTTGATGAAAGCATAAGGCTTTTCCGATTCCATCCTATGGAATTGAGGAAGCATTTGCATCATGCCTGGCCTTATATTCAAAGTGGCATAGTGAGGTGGAAACACAATACATGAACTCGGTGCTTGTCGGGGTGGGTTCATGTAGTCTCTCAAGGTGCGGAATTGGGAAGCTCTCAGTGTCCATGAATGCTCTCGCCTTCCATGTTATCACCCCCTAAACCATGTGCCGGATTCAGAGGTGGTGGGTTTTCTGGCAATCCACCCATTGGTGGGTTGAGCAATATATTTGGATTTTGTTGGGCATGGTTAGGTGGGACAAGATTTTGTGGTCTACCTTCCTCATTCATGTCTCCCATAGGTAAAGTGTCCAGGTCGACAACTAACAAAAGTCTTGAGGAAGGAATGTTAACTGGTGATGGTGGGTCGACTCGTGTAAGGCGTCTATTTTCTTCTCATGCCCAATGGGACATGCATGTAAAATGTGCAAATAGTATGCCTTTATCCTAGTCAGCACATCATACACAAGCTAAACTAAATTTTTTTTCTTGCCAAACAATGGCAATCCAACCTATCCTCCAATCTCCACAAAGTTTATACCACCAATTTGCATATATAGCACACAAACTATCCTATCGCCTCTAATGCTCCTAGCGATATGCAATGCGACTAATTAATCAAACAAAAGAAACTATTAAAAAAAAAGAAAGAAAACCTAGCCGGTTATTCAAATAAAGGTTGAAAAAAAAAACTTACCTAGGCCCGAAGCCGTAGATACTCCCATCGAGGGTGGGTGATGAATCCCCACCTTGTTTTTGCAAATTTTTCGTTAGTTTGCTCGTTCCTTCAACTCTCCGGCAATGGCGCCAAAAACATGACTCGCACCAAACGTGTGCTTGAGTATAACCCCAAGATTAGGTCGGCGGAGTAGTATAACTCGGTTGTACGAGGTCGATTCCACAGAGAGTTGTGTAATCAATAGCAAAAGGACAAAATTGCCCTCTCTATTGCTCACAATAGGAACGAACAAAATATTTATAAAAAGAAATTAAAATTATGATTGTTTTTGAAATTGATGGTCTTTTGAAATTAAATAACACTTAGGATTAGAAAAAAATTAATGCAAACTTGATTTTTATCTCATATGAAATGGTCTTGGGATCAATTGTTCAAACCAATTTCAAGTTTTGAAATTCCAAGAGTAGAGAGTAAACAACTCAAATCCTTAAACTTCGTAGTGAGTCTAGGATTCGAAAGGTTCAACAATTAAACTTCATAATTACTTCAAAACTTCAATTTCTAAACTGATTCGGGTTGTTGTATTCAAGAATAAATATCATCGATCCACGCAAGTGTTATACTAAGACTAGGTTTATGCATTATCCTTGCCGAACATAGTCAATTATCCAAGGTTTCGATAGTATCTAAAAAAAAGAAGTAGAAGAATCACATAAACTAGAAAATTTTATCTTTGAAGTCCAATGTCTCTTTTCCTTTTTTTATCCAAAACTTTCAAATTATTTTCCCAATAAATCCCAAAGCAAGAAGGTTTAGTCACTCATATTTATCTAAGAACTAATTATAACTAGAAAATGTTGAAGAAATGCAAAGAAACCAAAAACTTGTATTAAAAATTTGATTGCAATCGATTTCAACTAAAGAGAGAAAAACTTACAAAAAAGAGAGAACTTACAAAAGAAAAGAGAGAGAGCTCATCTCTTCACTACTCTACTATATTAAAAACAACCAACCCCCTTAGAGAGAGAGAGAGAGAGAGCTGAGAGAAGAGATATTTTCAGATCTTTTTGATATGGGAGAGTGTGAGATATATATGGGATAGAGTGATGTGGGAGAGAGTGAGATATCTATGGGATAGAGTGATGTGGTAGGGTGTGAGAAAGGTAAAGTGGGTTTCCTGCCATTTTTGACTTTGTTGCTCTATGTTGACCACGTCTGTTCCATCTGAACCGGTTCAGATTTCTAAAGTGAACCGATTCAAATTTTCCTGGCAACCTTTTGTCCTTGGTGAACCGGTACAACTTTTTCAGGTGAACTGATACAACTTTAGCTGAAAACTTTCTGTTCTTGGTGAATCGGTACAACTTTTTGAGGTGAATCGGTACAACTTTAGCTGAAAACTTTCTGTTCTTGGTGAACCGGTACAACTTTTTGAGGTGAACCGGTACAACTTTAGCTGGAAACTTTCTGTCCCATCCACGTCGTCTCACCTTCTTGTCTCTTCCAATCTCTTTAATGCTCCTTTTGTATTGCAAAACCCTTTTAAGACCACTTGCACAAGACAACGATTAAAAAGTACAAAACATATGTGCAAGAATGCTAAAGTGTGAGGGAATATGATGAATAAATTGCAATATTTTATGTCAATCACTAGTATGTTAGAAAATTAATCTTAACATAGAATTCCGACTCAATCAATGGTTTTAGAAATTATTTAACAATATGGCATGCTCGAGACCTATCCAATTACATAACAAAAATGCAAAATTTGAAAAATCTTGTTATAGGTCAAATTCAATCAAGCATACCATACATTTAATCCATCCATTCAATCCATCCATTCAAATCGAGTCTCAACTTAAGTCTCACATGGGTGTGTCACTCACAATAAAATTACACATCTAAGAACCTAGGCATAACCCCCATAAGCATGATTCAATACACGAATATACATTGAATCCAAAGAACTTACATGCTTTAGCAAAGCTCAACATAAAGATTATATGTTCTATTCTAAGAGTAGTAAGGAGAACACTCAAAATTTTAGACATTAACAAGTCATAAAAGCAACAAATTGTTCAATTCATAATTGATGGCGCAACTAGAGTTAACATGGATTTTTTAGCTTGTAATGACCTTGTTTCCAAAAATCAGGTTAGACCAAAAAGGGATGGTACCTCACAACGAGCTGTGAAGTTCTAACCAAAAATTGCTCCATCCGACCCATTATACCACTAACTACTATTACTAACAAAAATAGCAAAAGAAAAGAGAAGCAAAAACAAAGTACCGATATTATATATATCGACCTACTCTGAATCTTCTTCCCCCTATCCTCATCACCATCATCCCCTATGCTTCTTCTTGTTGCTCTTCAACCTCTTGCCTCAACATCACATAAGGCGTGCCAGTAAATTGTTCTACCACATTAACACAATAAACCAATTGGCTTTTATATCTTTTTGCTCTCAAATGATGTCTAATTAGTGGTAGAGAATATTTTTCATGAATTCCTCAATTTTGGCTTTCTAGGATCTGTATTTTTGTTGAGGCATTGTTGTGGAGGTTGAGGCACCAGGAGCGGGGGTAGGAGCAGCTATAGGGCCACGAGACACGGTTATGCTCTTGTGGACCAAGGCAAGTGTAATTGGACCCACCAGTGGTTTGACGGTTTTCTCATTCCAAAAGGGAACTCCCACTGATGCACATAATAAGGTTACCATAGCTACAAAAGGGAGATTTGCACTCATTGGAAAATGTTGTTTAAATGCCATCATTTCATTCTAGATATACTGGGCAAAGTCAACTACAATTGGGCTCATCATCACATACACAAATCTGCCTCAGTTAGCTTAAGTAGTTTTTCAGACCCTCTTGGTGAGATGTTATAATAAATGACCTTGGTCATTAATTTGTAGTCGGCCTTAAATTTTCCTAGTTGGAATTTGCCTCTCGCTCGAAACTCATTTGTATTCTCATATATAGCTTGAGCATATTCTACATCAGGTAGAGAGGGATAATTTGGTCGGGGGTATTGGACATTAGTGGCTTAGGGTCGGTTATAGCGAATGTAGGAGGCTATAGTGTCGGGGGTTATTCTAACTTCTAGTCCCTTCACCTTACTTGTGATTGTATCTCCTGACCCTCCAATCCTCATGTATTTATAAAATTTTATCACCACAGTTCAGTAATATCCACCTACCCTATCAAAGAAAAAATCTAGCCCCTGGTCTGATAGAATATGAATAACCATTGGATTATCTATTTCTTCCCTCAGAACTTGTATCTCACATGTAACACCCCTTTTTAAGTATAGAAGCATGCTTTCTTTTCTTTTTTGGCCTTGGTACTCCTCCATCTTGCTTTCGTATCCTCCTCTTCCTTTGCTTCTACATCATCCCCTATTACATCCCTTTTTCTTTTTTCAGCACCCTTTCCCTTAGAGATCCCCTCACCACTACCCTTGCCTACCTTTCGAGTGGCCTATTTTTTGGCCAAAAAAATTACCATGGCCAAGAAGGCCATGGCTAACACAACACCCATCACTAGGTTTGGGAGAATGTAGTCAGTTTCCATTAACAATCAGCCCATTTTAGAGGGTATTTTGGAGGTTTTGAGTATGGGATGTGGGTGTGCAAAATAGATAAAAATGGATGTTTTTTTGTAGCTCTAGTGTTTTTTGGGTTATTAGGAGGTGAATGTGAAGCTTTCTAGCAAGAAATCAAGGTAAAACTTTCAAATAAAATGAAATAGGTGAGATCTAGGTTTACCTCTTTTGAAGCTTCAACAATGGTGGAAGATGAATGTCACCCTTGGAGAGAGAGAGCTTCCTTGGAGATTTTTGGAGGGTTTCTTTGAAGAGGGAGAGAGAGTATTTAGGTTAGAGAGAGAGAGAGACTGTGTTTTGGTTTTGGTGGTTGAAAATAGGGTTAGGGTTTTGTTTTTAAAGTGCTAGATTTGCATTATTTTTGGTCCCCTGCGATGTTTAACCGGTTGAGATTTTTCCTCAACCAGTTGAACTTAACTAGGTAAACTTTTTTTTCTTGTTAAACCGGTTGAGGTTGAAGTCTCAACCGGTTGAGGATACTATATGCCCCTTCTGATCTTGCACCTTGAAGCTTCAATTTTTTACATCAAACTCCCCCCGATTTTTTATTCAGAATACAACCCCCCCATTAATCATTTTCAACACCCTCAACCCCTCTCAACCCCTCTGCCCACGTCATAGCCCAATCCTCCACCCTCTTCCCTCGATTTAGGCTCTTAGGTTTAAAATTGACAAGTTTTGTAAAGTGTTTAGGCTCAATTAAGGTTCAAAGGAATTAGACTCGAAGTATGTGGTCTTATAATGAAATGAATGTCATTGTATCATCCTCTAGGTGCCATAAATCATGTAATGAACATAATTGAAGTCAAATACAACATGTTATGCCTTAATCAGAATATCATGTTTCCACAATAAAAAGAGAGGCTCAAAGTTTATGAATAGGTAATTAAGTTTCTACTCTTTATGTCAAGATTTCATAATTGCATGGTAGTTCAACTTCATTAATTGGATTATGCAATTGTAAGCAAAAATGGCCCAAGATACAAACATATAATCAAACTTAAGCATCATTCCGACTTCAATAGGTCAAATGAGCATTCTTTGAGTCAAATATATTGTTAAACCATTGATAAAGCAAAAATTTACCCAAAAATTCAAAATGTTTTACACTTTTACCCTACTTTATAGTAATTACCTATTAAAATGAAAAAAAATATGATATCCAAACTAACCCTCACCCCCCAACTTGAGATGTATAGTGTTCTCAATGCAAAACGAGAATAAATATCCAAATAAAAGGGAACAAGGTCCTCTGTGAGCATAACATCCAAAAAAAGTAGTGCAATTGCCTGTGAGTCTAATCATCTGGACTGCAGTCAATGTTAATTCTACAAACAGATGTTAGAGCATATACTAAAAATGTGTAGTTTAAGAAGATAGCATGAAAATAAGACAAACAAGAAAATTAATTATATGTACAAAAACTAACCTTGAATCATCGATTGGTTTTCAAATATTGAAAACACCACCATCCAGTTGGATAGTGATGAACAAAGGATCCCAACTTAGATTCTTTAACACAAACTGTATTTGATCATACCAGATAATTAGATACTTAGAAAACTTCTTATGTTTTATTCGCCTTGAATATTGATGTTCCACCACTAGCCCATTCTTAATCCGGGTAGTTTTGAAATTGTTAATCAAGTGGACCAGATAAGTATTCACAACCCACTTAAAATTGTCAACACCAAGAAAAGTCAATTAGTTCTATGTCGATGAAGGACTTACTTGGACAATTAGGACTAAGATTAAGCAACTCAACTTCATCCTCACATTGAGTAGGTTCTTTAGGTGGTGTGACCCATTCTCGTGTCAGGGGTTCATGGTCTTCAGTGATATTTTCAACTTTAGAACTAGTGGGTTCGCTTTGTATGTCATACAACTCACCATTATTTTCCCCATGATAGTTCTCTATTTCCCATATTTGTTCTTGTTGCCCTTGAGTCCATTACTCATGCTCCTTGTGTCTATTAAATTTGTTAATTAGTTGATCCATTTGGACTCCTAGTTCGGCTATTGTTTGACAATTGGACGCGAGTGCTTGAACAATAGCTTTGTAATCTTGTAAAGTTTGCAACATACTATTCTCAAAATCAATATCTTCTTGAGGTAGTAGAGGAGAGTAATGTTGGTAAGGCTATTCGTGAGGGGCCATATAATGGGAAGAAAGATAGGAAGTATTGGCGTCATCTACCCAAAGTTCTTGGGTCCAAGAGGAGTTGGAATACGTTTCCTACTCATGATGGTGATTGTACGAGTACAAATTGTCATTACTAGGATTCAT
Source organism: Actinidia arguta var. hypoleuca (assembly GCA_030159115.1). Classification (NCBI taxonomy): domain Eukaryota; kingdom Viridiplantae; phylum Streptophyta; class Magnoliopsida; order Ericales; family Actinidiaceae; genus Actinidia; species Actinidia arguta. Next base: position 23,871,054 of record BRYE01000016.1, on the reverse strand, counting down.
GCACCCTTGAGTAGCATTAACGTATTGCTGTACAAACTCAAGAAACTTATGAGTACGATAACATTCAATCACAAGGTGGTTATGACTGGAACATATAGAACATGGCTCATTATACACAAACTCTTGATGGAGGTGAGTATGTAGAGGCGTTATAGCAATCCCAATCATAATTGGATTGTGGCACTTCAAAATTATACTCGAAAGGTGTCATTTTTTCCCCAAAATAAACTTAGTAAGAAAAGAAATACTTACAACCCTTGTGATGAAATCACAAGAACTCAACCTTGGCGTTTTAGCTCCCCGGCAACAACGCAAAAAATGCTTGTTACTGATTCTAATGTATTTTATCTATCTTTTGAAGTTACCAAGCGTAAGAATCTATTAGTGTAGCATAATACTTGGAAGTACCAGGGTCATAATCACAGGGAGCTAGAATTGCAAGATTGAGTTTTGTTGCAAGTGTAGAAATTATAAAAATATATTTTTGAGATTTTTGTGAGATTAATTAGTGTGAAATTTAATTGTAAGCAAGAATGTAAAATTGGAATGGTTCAAGTACCTAATGTTCTCTTAGCTTAGATTTTCTAACTTCTTCTCTTTTTATGAACTCAACCAAATCTCAACGGCACGATGCTATTGGTTGATAAATTTTGCAATGAAAATGTGTTTTCTGTCTAAAGATGTGTTTAGGAAATTGGTAATGGTTTTATATAATGTTTCAAACACTTAGAATGCAAGGGATCTAAGTATTACTTGTACCTAGTAATCTTGTTGACAAATAATCCAAGATGTGTATAATTCTAAGTTCTGATCTTGAGAATATAATTAATCAGTCCTAAACAAACATTGAAACTATTTTAAAGAAGAGAAGAAACTAGTTCAATCTAAGATTTGGAAGAGGACATAGTCCTTAGACCAAGTCATTAGATTTAGCCCTCCATGGGTACAGAGGGTTCAATAATGTATGCAAGGTAAACTAATAAAGCAAGAAAACTCAACATAATTTGAAGGAAGAATTGGAAATATAATAGCATACATGGAAATTGTAAACTTTAAATAAAATGAACTTACAACCATTAATCAAAAGAGTAGCATTCAGTAATTATAAATCTTGAACTTGGAATTACAATGCTCTTCTACCTTGCTTCAAATCTCTCAAACTCTAAACTTAAGCTAATCTAATCTAAACTAAGAAATTGGAAAAGAAAATTATACAAAGAAGTGAAAAGAATTGGGGAATTCTTATAGATGAAGAATCCCCCCAAACCTAAGTGTTTTGGGGTTCCAAAAACTCCCTAAATTTTGAGATTCATTTCCTATATATAAACTTTGGAAGAGAAGGGATTGAGAAGACCATTTTGCCCTTAAATAGCAACCTTTGAATCTCTCTTTTATGCTCTTCCGTCTTGCTCAACCTGTTGAGCCACTTTTTGTTAAGATTTTACTCTGATTAAAGGTTCAACCGGTTGAACTTTTTGTTTAGCAGTTGAACATGGTGGTTCATAGCTTCTGTTTAAGTTCAACAGGTTGGGGTCTGACTTGGACCGGTTGAGAAAGATGGTTTGAGTCTTCTGATGAAGTTCAACCGGTTGAGCTCTAAAGTTGGACCGGTTGACCTTTGGCAATTTAGGTTTTGCTTCAGTTGACCCAGTTATGCTCGAGGCTTAATTGATTGAGTCAAGGCGGTTTGGTCTCTGATCATCTTCAACCGGTTGGGCCTTGATGCTGAACCGATTGAGTTTTGCCTCTGAGTCTTCTGTTGGTCTTCGACCAGTTGAGGGTTTTCTTCAACCGGTTGGGAGTTGCCCAATTTGGCTTCTGCTCATTCTCAATCGGTAGAATCTACAGGTTTAATCAGTTGAGGCTTGAAAATCCTTAGCTCTTTCAGTCCAAATAGTTTCCGTCTCGCCTCCTTGCCTCTTCCGATCTCTCTAACGCTCTTTCTGAACAAAACAATTTAAACCACTTGCGCCAATCAATGATTAAATTGAACAAGTAATATGCGCAAGAATTCTAAATGCGGGGGAATTTGACCGGTAATTAGCATTAAAACGTGTAAATCACTTTCCAAGTTGTCTTTCATTGTGAAGTTGCTTCATTTTAAAGTAATGGACCGTTGGACTCAAAAATCCTTTGATAAGTTGCTTGCATTGTTACAAATTGCGATTCCTAATGGTGAGACACTTCCTGGGTCCTACAATTCAGCTAAAAAGATGATTAAAGACTTAGGATTGGGATATTTAAAGATACATGCCTGTGAGTTTGATTGTGCACTTTTTGGGAATGAATATGAAAATTGGGATGTATGTCCAAAACGTGAAGCATCTATGTCCAAAAAGTGAAGCATCTCAGTGAAAATTCGAAAGGTCTAAGAAAATACCCCAAAAAGGTCTTACGCTACTTACCTCTGAAACCTAGGTTGCAAAGGCTGTTTATAAATAAGAATATAGCTGATGATATGAGATGGCACAAAGAGAAATGCTTAGATGAAAATGATCTATTGAGACATCCCGCTAATTCTGAAGCTTGGAAAGAATTTGATCAGATTCATGCCTCATTTGCTTCAGATGCTCGCAGTATTAGACTTGGCTTAGAAACAGATGGTTTTCATCCATTTGGCAATATGAGTAATAGTTACAGCATGTGGCCAATAATTCTTGTGCCATACAATTTCCCACCTTGGAGATATATGGAAGATCCCTTTTTAATAATGTCTATGCTGATACCTGGATCACAAATTCTTGGAAATGACATTGATGTCTTTTACAACCCTTAATTGAAGAGTTAAAAGAGCTATGGCAAGTTGGCTTTGCAACTTATGATGCGTTCTCTAAACAATACTTTCAGATGCATGCCGCTGTCTTGTGGACTATTAATGACTTTTCTGCATATGCTAACTTATCAGGATGGAGCACTAAAGGGAAATTGGCGTATGCCAGTGAGACTTCTTCATTGTGATTGAAGAATGGAAAGAAGTTCTGTTATATGGGTCACTGTCGCTTCTTACCGATTTATCATAGATTGCGAAGGGATTGCAACTTTTCATGGTCGGCTTAACTTTCTAAGATCCAACCGATGGAATTTGGAAAGTCACCTCAAAAGAAGAAGAGAAAACGCTCTGCCACTGATTTGAATTGGACAAAGAAGAGCATCTTCCTTGAACTACCTTATTGGAAAAAACTTAAGTTGTGCCATAATTTGGATGTCATGCACATAGAGAAGAATGTGTGTGACAATGTGGTTGGTACATTAATGGAAATTGATGGCAAGACAAAGGATAGTTGGAAGGCCCACATTTAAAGTTAATGGGTTACATTTGCACCCTAATGGTAATTCATTTGTAATACCCCCAGCTTGTTACACTTTGTCTCGTGACGAGAAGAGGAGAGTTTGTGAATTCTTAACTTCAATCAAGTTTCCAGATGGATTTGCATCAAACATTGCTCGATGTGTGAAAACCAGAGAATGTAAAATTGTAGGAATGAAGAGACATTACTTCCATGTATTTCTACATCGTTTACTTCCATTGGCAATACGTGGAACATTACGCAAGGCTATCACTCAAGCATTAGTAGAGTTAAGCAGTTTCTTTATGGAATTGTGTTCTAGAACATTATATACTTGTATTCGTTAAAGTGACTTGAAAAGCAAATTGTGGTAACACTCTGTCGACTAGAACGAATATTTCCAACAGCATTCTTTGATGTAATGTTACACCTCTCAATTCATTTAGCCAATGAAGCAAAAATTGCCAGATATAATTGAGCTACATTACATTGGAGGAAATAAAATAACTTTGTTCAAACGTAAGTGGTGGGATGTGGCCAATAAAAAAGAAGGAATACATGTACATGATGAGCACAAGATTACATTTGTTAACACCTTATAGACATGGTATAGTGAACAACCATATATTTTGGCATCTCAGGCAGCACAAGTCTTTTATATCCGTGACATGCGCTAGGTAATGAATGGAAAAACAACCTCGGAACTCTTACGATATCCCATAAGATGAAGATGAAGAAGTTATTAGTGACGATGACCCATACCAGCAAGATGAGCCATTTGGGAATCGTGGGATGTTGCATGTTAATGATGAAATACTCTCATTGGAAAGGACGATGTGCTGGCTGAAGTACGAGTTGATGCTAACATTATACGACGTGATGTGGTGGTAGATGAAGGAATTGATAACTTTGTTGGTGATGATGATCTTGAAGATAGCTTTATTAATGACGATGATAATGAGTAAATTGTTACTTGCAGTGATGATGATAGCGATGATGATACATGATGTAGTTATGCTTCAAAGTTTTGATTTTTTTTTTGTAAATGGATAAATATTTGCATTCACATCCAATTGCTTATGAAAAGGTACAAACTCATTTTACACTTTATTTTGAGTCTAGTCCATTTGCAATGCTATGAAAAATATCTCATTGCTCTGTTTGTTATGTACAAAGGGCTGGTCCAGGTCGGCGACAAACTGCCCAAGATGCAAATGAATCAAGATCACATACTTAAGTTCTGATACGATCCTATACTCGTATATCAGTTAGTATGGGTAACACTCCATGTGATCCACAGAATGAACCTGACCATGAGCATAGTTCTCATGGTGTTTCAATGCTAGAGACGAATATCGTTAGTAACGCTGGTAAGTTTTTTGAATTCATTTGACCTGAAAGTTAGAGAATATCTATGCAAATAATAAATGCATTTTTATTTTAAAAATATAAGCGTACATTCATTTTGCACACTTAGTTTGGTGATAATTCTGTTTTAAGCGACTGAACTAGGATTGAAATAAAATTTCAGCTTCCTCTATTATTTTTTTTCTTGCTTTTGCTTCTTTTGGGTTATTCCAAATGTCATCTATGTTGATTCTAGTAACATCTATTTTTTAGCTTCCACAAATATTTAAATTGGGGTTATTCCAAATGTCTTGGTCAGGTTTATCATCTGCAACTTGAGAAAGCGAGGAAGGACTAGAGGTGTTGGACATGCTAAGCAGAGAAAATGAGGAGAGAAGTTCCCCGTTGAGATATACTCGAAGAGCTTGTACGAGTTGTTGGAGATAATTCCCAACCTTTGATTACTGAGCCAAGTGTGATTGCCCGTAACTATGAACCCCTTAAGGTTCCTAGCTGGGGTAAAATTTATGGTTTTGACAAAGAGACTGTATGGTGCATGCTCAAGGTATATATGATTTCATTTGCTGCTTTCATTTTTTAAAATATCTACTACAAAAATTCAATAGAAACCTTTATTGATACATATTTTCTTATCAAATAAAGATAAGTTACAACTTGAAGATTGTGGTTATTTTTGGAGAGCTGTGTATGCACAACTCAGTATTCAATATAGAAATTGGTGACCAAGGCTCCATAAAGAGAACTTTCTTCCCCACAGCCGCCCTCACAAGTGGCACTTGAAAATTGACATCCTGATATAGCAGAGGATGACTGGCATATCTGTTGTAAATATTTTCAGTTCAGAGGATTTCAAGGTTGATAATAATCATTAATTTTTTTTATTGCTGTGAATTGATGCAAATTATTTGGGTCTTTAATTATTTCTTTAACCACAGGCAAAGAGTAGAAGGAACAAAAAAAATCGGCAAGCACCAAAGTGTCCCACTCTACTGGAAAAAAGTCCTACTCTAGAATATTCAATGAAAGTGTAAGTTCAGCTTTATTATTTGTTTGAAGGCTCCTTATAGTTGCTGTATGAATTCTTTTTAATGTTATTTTTTAAATAATACAGAAGGATCAGAACACTGGAAAAAGGATTGGTGATAGTGAGTTGTGAAAGGAAACACATTGTAACAAGTCGGGAAAATGGGTTGATTCATGTTCAGAGTAGCTCTATGTAAGATATATTATGACTTGTAAATTTTGTTATTTAATCCAAGTTGTGATTGTATATAATGTATGGAAATATACCATTATATTGTTATATAGGAACAAATGTCGGAGGTTCGAGCTTGGTTCCAATTAGAAGAGTAATTCCTCCGTGACCGATGAAGAAATTTGCTTGGAAGTATTGGGATTCAAATCAGGTTTCATACTTGGCCGTGGACCTGGTCCAAAACGTAGCTCATCCTCATCACTTGAGACCACTCGAGCTAAGTTATCAGATGTTACAAGGAGGGCTGAGCAAGCTGAGAGACTGAACGGGAGATGGCTACGGAGTTGCATGAAGTAAAGGCCAGGAAGAATCAGACACAGGCTTAAGTACAATGGAGCAGACTATCCCAGCTTGAAGTTTTTGTCCATCTTTTGATACTCGAGTTGCACAACCGTAGATATGGAACTGCTTGAAGCGTTTGTTTTTGTCCATCTTTTGATGCTCGAGTTGCACAATCCGTAGATATGGAACTGATGATGAACATATGGATGATTAATTATGGTTTTTCTTTCTCATTCTATATATTCTATCTCAAGGTCAGCTATGTAAACTTCTGATACTTAAAAACTCTTATCTAGATTATGTACTTTTGTTCGAAGTGAATTGGCCATGTGTTCTTTCAATTGTTTCCTAAAGCGAAGCAACTA
>BRYE01000016.1:23851997-23859497 GCA_030159115.1 Actinidia arguta var. hypoleuca | reverse complement strand
ATAGATTCATCGGATATCCAAAAGAATATAGATTTGTGGAGTAAAGACAAGATAGTGATAAGCTTGAAAAATGGCCACTATATATGTTCAAATTAATCAAATCCGTAAAGGGGCACTATAAAAATGCTAGGAATAATAAAAATAAACAATAGTATAATGAGGAATATTATCTAATCAACAATAACACCTTCCCACACAGTACCTTAGCTTCCGGACTCATTTGAGGATGATTGGAATTAGTCCTATATATTGGAATTTGGCTCAATATTTGTTCCAATAGTTTGTCCAACTATTTTCCAAGGGTGCTTCCTTCCAATGAGGACTCTTGCTCTCTAAGGCAGCCCTTCAAAATTCTATTTTAATGGTTAATGTCCTACCGCTTTCTCTCTAGCCTATTTATACCCATTTGTGGCTTCATATTTCGTGTGAAAAAGGAAGATAAAAGATGTAGAGTGAGGCAGAGAGAGAGTGAGGGAGGTAGTGGCTACTCTGCCACCACCAGACTACCAATGAGAGAGTGAGATACAATGTGTCTTGTAATTTATAAATCTTTCTTGTATATTGAATCTGCTGCACTACCCAAGGATGTAGGCAAGTTGTCGAACTTCGTATAATATTTGTCTCTGTGTGTGCGTGATTATTTCTATGCATGAGGGTGATTTCTGTTTGCTTCAAGGCACAACAATTGGTATCAGAACATAGACAGTGTTTCGATTTTCTATAGTTGTATTTTAATTATTTTTTTTGAGAACACAATCTCGTTTGTCTCAAGGAGACGAATCTCCTGGTTCGAATAGCAACTTAAATCGAGCCCACAAATGCCACCTAAGTCTCGACACGTGAGATCCACTCGCATCACACGTCACACGTCCCGCTAGAGGTTGAAGACGATGTGGGCTTCACTCTCCCATGCGCTGCATGCAGCACAAGCGTTGACGCATTCCTATTCCACGCGCTCAATCTGCGCTATGTTAGCATCACGTCATTGCCTTGTCAGCGATCTGCCAGTGACATGTCATTGCTTAGTGCACTCAGTTAGTGCTTTGTCAGTGACATGTCATCGCTTTGTTAGCAACAAGTCATTGCTTTGTTAGCGCCACGTTTGCGCCCAGTTAGTGCTAAGCCAGCGCTTTGTCAGCACCCAATCAGCGACACATCATCGCTTTGTCAATGCCACATTCATGCCCAGTTAATGCTTTGACAGCAACATGTCATCGCTTTGCCAGCACAACTTTTGCGCCTAGCCAGCGCTTTGGCATTGTCACGCCAACACCTAGTAAATGCTTTGCCAGTGCTACGTTCGCACTCAATTAGTGCTTTGCCAGAGACATGTCATCTCTTTGTTAGTGCTCTACCACTGACCCAGTCAGCGCTCAGTCAGCAATTTGTCAATACTTTTTCATCAATTGGAATATTCCACAAATATTCCTTAGTTTGGAAAAATTATAGATCAATCCCTTAAGTTTGAAAACCTTACAATTCAGTTCCTGATTTTTAGAAAAAATATATTTTAGTCCCAAAATTTGGTGGAACTTGCTGTTTGGCCCCTGATATTCTAATATTTTCAATTTTGTCCCAGAATTTTTTGATTTTTTTAGTTTAGTCCCCCAAGATTTTTTTTGCATTTTGGATCTATTCGCGAGGTATAAATTTGTATTTTTTGACTCCATATCAATTTGGTGAAGTTTGTTCTGGTACTCCAAAAGATGAAGATATGGAACATCAATCAGCATGGTGGTTCACTCCCACATTGGGAGGAGGGGATGAAGATTGTTGAAGACATCAATTATATATGAGAAGCCTTTTTGAGTGGGGACCTCATGTGTGAGAACGCTCTTAGAATAGGGATCTCATTATCTCGTTATTTATATTTATGGGAAGACTATTGGAATAGGGATCTTAGATTTGACTATAGCTTTTGTGAAGGCTTTTTGAGTAGGGATCTATTGTGTGAGAAGACTCTTGAAATAAGGATCTCATATTTGGCTACAACAGTTTAAGAATGCTTTTTGAATAGGGATCTCATATTTGACATCAGCATCTGTGAGAAAAATCTCTATTTGGTATCTCATATAGGTCTTCATATATCTTGGGCATTTGTTTGGATCACTTGGTTTTGGTTTGATGTGTCTTGAGCAATTTGTTGATTCCATGCCTTGATTTTGATTATAACAAAACACTGTGTTAAGTAATCTAATTATTCTACTTAGTGTGTAGATTATGTTTTACTTTAATTATCCATTATATCAACAGTTCAACGAAGAAGAATTGATGAAGTATTGCAGAGCTGAACTTTCTGGGCAAGAGGTGTCGACACATGAAGATTGGAAATGAAAGTGTCGACACATCCGATTGAAGAGTCGACACATGAAGACAATAGACAAAGTACTTGAGTTTGAAAATCAAAAGTGTCGACACATAGGACTTAAAAGAGTCGACACATGAAAATAGTGAGCAAAGATTCAAATCTGAAAATATAAATGTCGACAGATGGCTTTGAGGAGTTGACACATGAAAACAGTGTATAGTTTAGAAATTAAAGTGTCAACACATGACTTCTAGGAGTTGACACATGAAGATAGTGGACAATCTAGAAATTGAGGTGTTAACACATGAATTTGAAGTGTTGACACACAGAGACAGAGGGCAAACTTTTAAAAATGAATGATCAAGAGTCGACATATGGAATTGAAGTGTCGACACAAGGAGAGAGAAAATAAGCACTCAAAAATGAAGTCTTGAAGTGTCGACACATGGTCTTGAAAGAATCGACACATGAAACCAGTAGCTTCATACAGTGCAGAAGGTGTCGGCACATGAAACCCAGAAACCTAAGACATCGCATTAGGTGTCGACACATGAGTCAAGGTGTCAACACATAACAATTAGTTTTTTGAACGCAGAACTGTCTAAACTCGCATTTAATGAGGCCCAACTACCACCAACGAGCAAAATTTACTCCAAGCCATTATATACAAGCTTCCAAGTGCATTTATGAAGTAGAAGACACAAGCTTCTTCATTGATTAATCATTAAAGAGCTGAAAATCCATTATTCTCAGAACATTCTTCTTGTCTTCAAGAGCTGAGCTATTCCACTCTTATTTACCCTTGATAAAGAGTTTTTTTTCTCACTTGTATAACCTTCATACACTTGTATTTGAGAGTTTGAGTGTTCTCTTGAATAAACAAAACACTTGTAAGTTGAAATGAGTCTTGGAAAAAACCACTTGAGAGAACTTGAGAGAATTTTTTGTGTAAAATTGAGCTGAGCACTTGGTAAATCATCCCCTACTTTGTAATTGTTGATTGCATAGTGGAAGAAGACTTCGAGGAGGTCTTGGGGAGGACGTAGACCACACGTTGTGGTTGAACCTCGGTAAATCTTGGTGTGCTTTCTTGTGCTTTGCTTTTATTCTTGTTCTTGTCTATATTGCATTGCTTGCAGCTTGATTTATTATTTAATTGATTAGAATAAGTTTCAATTAAACTTAATTTCAATTAGTTTTGAAAAATCCAATGCACTCTTGTCTTGGGTTGGCTTTTGGGCCAACACAATTGTGATTCATTTTTGATTGGCTCAAGCATTTATGTTTTCATGGAAGTGAGAAGATCTTAGCACTATGAAGCTTCACATGTGTCGAGAAGATTGTAATTCTTGATCAAGTTTCTACTACTTGAACTTGACAAATATTTGATGCTGAAAGGCATATTGGTAGCCGCATTACTCTATTTAGGAGAAGTATGTCACTAATGTGGAAATTGTTGAAATTTGGCTCAATATTGGTTCCAATTGTTTGTCCAATTATTTCCCAAGGTTGCTCCCTTCCAATGAGGACTCTTGCTCTCCCAAGGCAACCCTTCAAAATTCTGTTTTAATGGTCGTTGTTCCATAGTTTTCTCTCTAGTTTACTTATACCCATTTGTGGCTTTGTATTTTGTGTGGAAAAAGGAGAGAAGAGATGTAAAGTGAGCCAGAGAGAGTGTGAGGGAGGTGGTGGCTACTCCACCATCACCAGACCACCAATGAGAGTGAGATACAATGTGTCTTGTAATTTATAAATCTTTCTGATCAAACCTTTTATAATATATAAAAATAAAATGTGGAAGACTTATCATAAAATTATCATATGTGCATATCATATAGCATTCAAAACAGGCAACCCAAAACATTTAACCCATAAGAACTTCTATAACTTGGTTTATTTCACACCAACATCGAAAGATATAAATTCAATTCAAATTTAAAAAATATTATCAAACAGGATTCATATCATACCCTAAAATACTTAAGGATAATTAATTGGAATCCCAAAAAGTAAATAGGACATTGAATATAACATTTATAGTTAATGCATATATCTATTCCATATATGTAATACTAATAAATAAGGTTATAATCCTCCACTAGCCAATAAATGTAAACTTGGACAAATATATAAAAATAGATAGTATGCATCGCATAAAAATCTTCAGAACTAGTACCTCTATTTAATAACCCTTAATTAATTTTCAGTAGTGATAAATTAATTACATTATATATATTTTTTTCAATTTGCTCAAACTAAATATTTGAGAACTTCTCCTATTTATCGTATTGAGTTTTGATTTGATATTTTTTTGTCCAATTAGAATTGATATGTTTATGTCAATTTGTACCAAGGAAATACTTGAAAACTTCTCTTATTTTTCATGTGAATTAAATATTTGAGAACTTCTCTTATTTAGTTAATAGCTTCTCATTTTATCCTTTAAAAGTTTATTGATAATTTCTTATTTGTTATCTTGTGAGGTAGTAATCTTGTTTATACGATTATTTAGAAGTTGATTATTTTTTAATATGAAAATTGTATTGATAATTTATTATTTTTTGCTTTGAAAAATTATTAGTGTTAGTTTGTCTGCTTGAGTTTCATAATAAGTTTGATAAGTTAATAGTTATTCAAAATAAAATTTTAAACAGTAATTATTTTCTATGATTTTTTCTATAATAAGTAACTTAAAAAGTTTCTCTAAATTTTATTTCAGTTAAAATACCGGTCGATACCTTCGGGTATCGGTGATATTGGTGAGTGCTGGTCAGTACTAGGAAATTACATAAACTCTTAGGTGTATTACCTTTGAACCCCTACATTCTATGCTTCATTTTATATTGCACCCAATTCACTTCAAAATTGTATTTACACCTAATCACACATTGCATTCTTCATTTCAAAATCTGTACAATCAAATTCTTACACAAATTGCCCTTTCTTTTACCAGCAGTTTGAAAAAGTGATGGAAGGAGGGTATCAATGTGTTTTTACATGTTTCCTTTTTTATCTTTTCATCTACTTAGAAAAGTAAATTTTTTATTTATTGTGTCTATACTCCCTTAATCTCTAAAATACCTCAACAACCACTCTCTACACTTTCCTTAATCTTGCTGCCATAGTAACTTTTAGCTAAAAAGCAAACTACGAAGGGGGTGAAATAGATTTGCTACTCTTAATAACCAATTAAAATTCTAACTCATCAACTAATTTAATATGTACTCAATTTAATAGATAAGCAATTTACAAGAGTGAGAGTGAAGAGAGTGCAAACAAATTTATAGTGGTTCGGCCAATCTTTGCCTACGTCCACTTCTCCAAGAATTTCTTGGGATTCCACTATTTTCACAAGCTTCCGGGTGCTTTAAAAATCTTTTACAATCACTAGAACTTCTTCTAGTATTCAAGAGAAAGCCTTCTCTTGGATTTATAAATAATCACACAAAGTGATCTTCGCAAGTGTAGCAAAGATGCTCACACACACACACACACACACACACTATAGTTTAAGGATGATTACAGTCGATGAACTCTAGAGTGATTTCTCTCTTTTTGATTTTACAAATTAAACTCAAATCAATGATCAAATTGTTGAAGAATTGAATGCAAGAGTTGGGAGAATTTAATTCACTTCAATTACTTCCCAACAACCCTAATGGTTGTTTTTAAAGGCCCACTTTGAAATAGATTGGTCTTATCATTAAATGCCCAGCCACTGGATCTTTGATTTGGATGCTCAGGATTGAAAATTCAAACTTCGGTCAACTTAACTTGACTTTTGATCAACTTTCGGTCATGGCTTTAAGAAACTTTGGTCAATCGAACTTGACTTCGTTCGTGGCTCAAACTCTCTGATCAACTTTTAATCAAGGTTCGAGATACTCTAGTCGATTGAACTTGACTTCGATCGTGGCTCAAACTCTCTGATCAACTTTCGATCGAGGTCTTTTAAGTTCAGTCGACAAGTTCGGTCGACTGAACTTGTGACATGGAACAGTTAATCAGTTTTTCTATTTTTTTCAAAAAAATCCAAAAACTGTTAACTATCCAAAATGAGTTTAAGAAATAGTTTGATAATTCTACAAATTCCATTAGCATTATATCGTTGATTATGACTTGTGGAAACTTACGGATTATAATTTGAACATGTATCGACTCTTCTATGCTTGAATGAGTTTTTCTTTAAAGTGTGAGTGAGTTAATTGATTCATATCAATTCCGAATCACGTTTTCAAAGTATGCAGGCTTGTATGATTTCAAAACAAACTTGCGTGGTGCTGTTTTGAGTAAAACAAATGATAGTTGCATATTTGTAACGTATGAGTTTGTTTGACTTCTAATTTAGTCTCTATAATATCAATTATTAGCTAAAAAACAAATTATGAAAGGGGGTGAAATAGGTTTGCTATTCTTAATAACCAATTAAAATTCTAACTCATCAACTAATTTTATATGCACGCAATATAATAGATATGCAATTTATAAGAGTGAGAGTGAAGATAGTGCAAACAAATTTAGAGTGGTTCGCCAATCTTTACCTACATCCACTTCTCCAAAAACTTCTTAAGATTCCACTATCTTCACAAGCTTTCGAGTGCTTGAATTGTTTTTACAATCACTCAAACTTCTTTTGGTCTTCAAGAGTAAACCTTCTCTTGGATTTATAAATAATCAAAAAAAGTGATCTTAGCAAGTGTAGCAAAGATGCTCACACACACTCTAGTTTAAGGATGATTACAGTTGATGAACTCTAGAGTGATTTCTTTCTTTTTGATCTTACAAATTAAGCTCAAATCAATGATCAAATTGTTGAAGAACTGAATGCGAGGGTTGGGAGAATTTAATTCACTTCAATTACTTGCCACCAACCCTAATGGTTATTTTTAAAGGCCCAAATTTGAAATAGATCTCTTTCAGCATTAAATGCTCTGAACTAGCTTTTTTGATTTAAATCCAGCCATTGGATCTTTGATTTGGATGCTCAAGATTGAAAATTAAAACTTCGGTCGACAACTTTGATTGACCAAACTTGACTTCGGTCTAGGCTACAGACACTTCGGTCGATCTATCTTAACTTCGGTCGTGGCTCAAACTCTCTGATAAACTTTCGATCGAGGTCTTTTAACTTTGGTCGACAAGTTTAGTTGACTGAACTTGTGACATATGCAGTAGTTAATTAGTTTCTCTGT
>BRYE01000016.1:23831997-23846997 GCA_030159115.1 Actinidia arguta var. hypoleuca | reverse complement strand
TCTTCTAGGTTTGGACCGGTGATAAAGAAATGATTCGAACTTGGCTCATCCAATTCATAGTGCATCAGATCTTCCACGACCTTAGCCTCAAGAGCCCTCCCGATGTCATCCAGGACCTCGTGCTCCTCCTTAATTAGTTGCACCTCCTTCATGGCTGCCTTACTAGACCGTAGCGAGGTAACATTGTTTGAATGCTACCTGATCTCCATGAAGGGTTTCTTCACTTCATGGGGTGAAAAACTTGAGGACTTGATGTAACGTGGAGGCCACCCCTTCATCCTGTGCAACCAATCTCGACCAACAATCGCATTATATGGGGAAGGTATGTCCACAACAAGAAGCTCTATCACTAGCTCTTAGGAACTTGCTCGGACTTTAAAGATCACAATTCCCGAGGGCCAATGAGACTGAGCGTTGAATCCAACCAAGGAAGCTCGGGCTTGTTTTAAGTCTGATTGTGAAAGCTTAAGTTGTTTAAAAAGGTCATAGTACATCACCATAACTGAGCTTCCTACATCCACTAGGATCTTCTTCACGTCTAGTCGTTCATTTTGAGTTGGATGACTAGGGGGTCAGCATGGGGATGTTGCACCATTTTCAGGTCGGCTTTGGTGAATGTGATGTTTCCTAGCTTGAACATCGTCTGTCTCGGCTTCTTAGCCGTTGATTGGTCTGAGAAAACCTCATTCATTTGTCTGATCATTCAAATCTCTCCCTAGATTCTATTCTCAAGATCTGGGTGGTTTGAGCCTCCAATCATGTGAATAATGCCCAGGGAAAGATCCTCCTCCTCCATGGTCTTGTCAGTCTCATTATCGCCACGGTCGAACCTCGAGTTAGGTCTAACCTTGTCCTTTTCTTCCTGAGTTTTCTCCTCATTAATGAACTCTTTTAAGTGTTTATCTTGAACTAGCTGGGCAAGAAAAACCTTTAGAGCTCGACAATTCTCTATTTTGTGTCCTTTTTTCTCATGGAAGGAACATCTCCATTGCTGGTTATGCTTCCTAGGGTCTCCTCCAGTTGGTTTGGGCTTTTTAAAGTTAGGTTTATCTCGGATGCAGGCGAGGAGCCTATAAATTGGTTATTTAAAAACCACGTTGATCCCTTGCCTCACTAGGATATCTAGTCAATCGAGCTCTCCTTAAGCTTTTTGAACTGCCCCTCACCCCAAGAGGTTATCCCTATATCTTTTTCTGCCTGTCTGATGTCATCCTCCAATCGAGCGAACATTTTAACCCGAGACATGAGGTCCCAAAGGTCGGTTGGAGGGTTGAGCATTAAGTTCTCCAAAAGTCTCTCCTTAGGAGTCAACCCGAGCTTGTAGCTTGCCACTGCCAACTCCTCTGAGAATTCTTTGATCTCATTGTACGTTTTCTAGTACCACTTATTATAATTTTGGATTGACTCGTTCTTGCCATTTCTGAGCATCACAAGAGAACCTATGCCTTTCAGCTCCTTTGTGTTAATCACGAATCGGGCTACGAACGATTCGGTTAGTTAATGGAAGTTCTCTATTGATCCTATGAGCAGTTTATCAAACCACTTAAGTTCAAGATCTCCTAAGCTTGATGGGAACACGCAGCACATTTAGGCATCTATGTGGTTTCAAAGAGCCATCATTTGTTTGATGTGGCTCACATGGGACCTCTGATCTGACTTCCCGTCATATAGCATGAACCTCGATGGCATAAACTTCTCCAGTGGGTCCATTCCCTCGATGTCTTAAGAGAATGGCGTCTGGTATCTAGGGATGACTTCCCTCTACTCGCTTTGGGTTGTACGGACCACCGAACCCACTAGAACAACCTTACTGGTTGCCATTGCTTTTCAGCCATTGAGTTTCGTACGCAAGTCCCCCTTTTGATCTCATTTAGCATTGAGCGTTTTGCGGAGGTCCACACCAGATCTAGTTCGGTCAGGTGATTTTCTCCGCTTGCTCGATGCTATAGATTTGCTATTAGTTCGGCTATCCAAGCTAACATGGGATTTGTGTTGTCGTTATAGCTTGGATTTATGTTATCCAGGCTATCAATTTGGATATCCTGACCTTCTTAAGGCGGTAGGGTTGACTCTTTAATCCCGCCATCGGATTATCCTGGCCTAGCCGCTTGGGCTGGTTTCATTAGCCTATTGTCAACTAAAATCTGTGCCATTTTAGGTAACTAAAATTTGTGCCATTTTAGCCGCGTTGGATGGTTATGTCCTGGCTATCCGCTCCTTTAGGGAGCAACCGACCTGGGTTCTACTCGGAGGTGGCCTAGGCTGCCATCTGGGCATACAAGGAAGAAATTTGAAGATAAACACCTACAACAGTTCTACGGCTACGTTGGTAGCTTTAACTCATCATCCAGCAATGTCATAGCTGCAATACCAAAATAATGAGACCGGTTGCTAGAGCTATTTCCAAGAAACGGCTCTCCGATGGGCAAGTTAGATAACCGAAGAATCTAGAGAGAGAGAGTATATGTGTTCCCTTAGAAAAAGTGTGAGTACTTTTAAAAGAAAGAAAGACTGACTTTATATGGCACAACTCAGCGCTTGTCTTGACGCGCTAGCTGTCTTGTCACTAGATAAACTATAGCTCGGCACTCATACGCGCTAACCGCTGTGTCAGTGAGTAGGCGACTGACCTAGGCATGCTCTTAGGGCCTAGTTGGTAGCTTGTCGTCATTCCGCCGATGTCTCCCTCTAGGTATGGGGGTTGTTAGAATAAACTTTGATGTGTAAGTAACCTTCTGTCCCCTTACGCCCCTTGGGATTGCTGCCGGTCATTGCCCCTCATCCAAGCTTTAGCGCGGTTATTATTTCAAGCTTGCTAAATAATGATAACTCAAAGATAACGATAGCCTTGGCCCAAATAATACCGATGTTCAATAGCTCTGGCGCAGAGGGCCACCAAGCTAACTTCGGAGCGATAGCTCGTCAGAGGCCCTTGCACTATATAAGTGTAGTCTATGGCCACTAAAACAACCTTTGTTAGTCATAGATTAGGGCTAATTTATTTAACCTTGTCCTTGATCTTATTATAGGTATTTAAAGCTAAAAGAGTGGTTTCAGAACCAGAGAAGTGAGTTAGAGTGAGGACATGACTTGGCGAGGAATGTTGTTGGGGCCTTGTCTCGAAAAATGTGTAAGCTCTTACTCATAAATCAATATGGTATGAATGATATGCCATTGCCAAGCTCTCTCCAAGATACACATGTTTGCATCTAATGAGCATCACCAAATTCTGACTCCCAAGGCCTCAAATCAGTTGGAAGAAAAAAAGGCAAAAAAATAAAATATCGTTTGAACGCCAAATCAACCGTTAGAATACCAAGAAGAAAGACAGAAGCTGAATTAACCTGGTGTTTGAACACCAAGACAAAGAGTTCAAATGTCCAAAGAGCTTGTAAATGGGAAATTAGCCTGGCGTTCGAATGCCAGGATTGAGATTTCGAACGCCAAGGCCAATTTTTGGGAAAATTCTATGGTTCAAATCTTGAGCCTATAAATACAAACCCTCATTCCATTTTTAAAGAGAGTCGAATACCGTCGTTTTTAGGTTTTGTTTTATGTTCTTGTTAAGATTAGCTTGGATTTACGTAACTATTGCTCTCTTAATATTGTAATCACTAAGATTCAAGTTTTAAATAGAAGTCTTTACATTTTCTTGCATTCAATCCGAGATTTCTCTTGTTTCTTTGAATCAAATCAATATTTTTAGATTTATTTCAAGTATTTCAAAGTTTTTCATAGAAAGGATGAGTAGCTAAACTCTCCAATCTCGTGATTAATTTGAACTTTAAAAATTTGAAAATTTGAAGGTTTTGGATGAACAATGGAGGTGAGATTTTGGGTTTTAAAGTTCAAATTTTCAGTTTTTATTATATTTATCTTCATTGTTCTAAGAATTATTGAAAACTTGGATCATTGATTATGTTCGACAATGCTTATGCATGAGCCTAATCTCAGTATCGTTATTATACAAATCAATAGTATTCATATTTGAATCTAACAACCCGATTTAACCTAGCAATACAAAGAAGAAGGGGTTTTGTTGTTAAATCTTCCAAATCTGAGACTCACTACGAAGTCGAAGGATTTGAATTATAAATTCATCACCTTTGGAATTTCAAGAATTGAAATCGGTTGGAACAATCAATCCCGAGACTATTTCGCATTAATTCAAAATCAACTTTGCTCAAGTTATTTACTTTTACTCGATAGTTAACACAAATAATCAAACCATTTTCAAAATCATTAGATTTTTATTTTTCTTTTAGAAGCAATTTGTTCGTACATTGTGAGCAATAGAGAGGGTCATTCTAGTCCTTTCGGTCTTGTTTACACAACTCCTTGTGGGATCGATCTCGTACTTTGAGTTACACTACTCCGCTGGTCTTCTCTTGGGGTTTACCTCAAGCGCATGATTGGCGAGAGATCACCTTAACAAGGTCAGGTTCTGTCATTGAATATTTTTCCCTTTACAACTAGCAAGGATATTTTAGCCTTACTAGGCCCAATAGAAGTAGAAAGTTTTTGAAAAATAGGTTTAATTTGAATAGTTAGACATTTTCTTTCTTTTTCAAATGCATTTTTTTGTGTTTTCAAACACAAAATAACCAAAAGTCCAGAAATACACATGCATCCTTTCAATTGCTAACATTAATTATTGAAGTAAAAACAAACATTAGAAATTTGGACCATCTTTTGGGTATTCTCGAAAGTAGACTAGTGTTTGGAAAATTTTATTCTAACTTTTTTTTTTCCAAAAAATAATTAGCCAAATCTATATCCTAATTTGCAAAAAACAAAACAAAAACAACATGTAAACACAACAAACAGTCTTTTAGAGATTCTCAATTTAAAGTGTCTCACATATATATCATGATATGCAAGTTGAAGTTGACAAATTGAAGAGAGTTTGGGCAATAATTTTATTTTGGCTATGTCGTGGCCAAGCCCAATTTTGCAAAGCTCTCCAAGAAAGTAGAAGAGAAGAAAGACAAAGAGGGTTCAAAGGTTGCTACCTCGTCCACCAAGGGCCTAATGATACCAAAAAAATGGCCCCGGGAAGAGGCTTGTGACTTCTTGCCCACCAAAAAAGGCAAAGTTGATGATTCCAAGAGGAAGGAAGCCATGCCGCCGCCTGAGGCTAAGAAGACCAAATCCGATAGGATGGCGAGTAAGGGAACCATACGGCTGATAGCTCCCAGGGAGGGCACCTCGATCAGGCCAGGCGATGCGTTGGTGCCCGAAGCCTCTATGATGGCGAGTGATTCCGTGGCCGAGTAGATCTTGGCCAAGGTGATCCTTCCCGTCGACAGGGAGAAGTTTGAAAAACTTAGCTCAGATTAGGTGGTTATGAACTTTCTTCACATTATTGGCCAGGTATCCGTTTATTTCTATCCTTGGCTCCTGTTTTTGTAGTCTCGCTTATTTATGGCACTCATGAAGACTCAGTTGTAGCAGGCAGTTGTGCCCGGGTCCACCCTTGCAATTTAAAACAAAGAAAAAGAAAATGATGTTGCCTTTCAAGCTGCCCAAAATGAGTTTGCCGAGCTAGAGATGACCCAAGCTAAAAAAATGGGCTATTGAGCTAGAAGTGCTTCTGGCTGAGTTCAATGAGCAGGATAAGAAGGTGTCCAAAAAGCTGAAGGAAAAGTCTAAAGTTGTGATGAGGTTGGAGGCGAAGGTGACCGAGCTAAAGAAGAATGAGGCCCTTGCGCAGAGGAGAATTCTTGAGGAGTTCAAATCCTCGAAATACTATCAAGGGGTAGTAAATAATGCTACTTCTAAATACTTTGGCGAGGAATTTGATTTTTGTAAGAGGCAACTGGCTCACCATCATCCCCACCTCAACATTGACCTTGACAACATGGACATGGACTATGAAATGCTCGAGAAGTAAGAGGCGGTCGAGGAGAAGGAGGGAGGCAAGGAGAAGGGGGAGGAGTAGGAGAAAGGCAAGGAGAAAACCAGTCTCCTTTCTCCTTGAATATCTGTAAAATACTTATAAAATTTTTCCTCGTTGTAATGGTGATCTGTAATACTTTTAATTTTCAATGAATACTTTTTTTCACATGTGTTGTACGCTCCTTATAGCTTATTTCCTGCTTGTGCTGGCAATATCATGAAATGGCAAACATAACTTGAGAACCTTGTGAGATAAATTCAAACTCTCGAATTGGTGAAATAGAATTGGCGAACTTAAGGAACATAAGTGAACACAATCCACTGGCGACATAGGAAACGGTCTATTTACAAATGCAACCATTAATCTAAATCATGGCGACCAAAACCTTATTAATTTGGCGAATTCAGATACTTAGCGAATATACAAAGTCTAAAACATGGCGATAGAATTTGGCGAGGTTGATGAACAGGCGATCTCAGGTGGATTCAAATTGATTTATTATGTGCACAATGAATCTTACCTTGGAGATATAATCAAGCGAACCACTTTCTAGTGATCTTAATATTTGCAACAATATAACTGATATTGATCATGGCGATAATAGAATTAGCGATCAAGATGAATGGGCAATCTTGATGATGGCGATGTCAAAATGGCGAACAAGATGCCTTATCATTGTGTAAAGAATGAGCGTTCTTGATATTGGTGATATCATAATGGCGACAATCGAACTAGTTGCCATATCATTTTGCTATGAATCGACATTCTTGATTTTAGGCGATATCATAATAGTGATAATCCAACTGGAGATCAAGACGCCTTATCATTTTATAAATGAATGGGCGTTCTTGATATTAGGCGATAACAAAATTGGTGCTTTAAGAAATTGGCGACATAATTTACTAGCGATAAAACTAGTTTAGATATTTTATTAATCCATCATAAAGATTGGTGAGAATAACAAGCAATTTTGGTGATTAACATCGTACAAATATGGAGCTTTTGGCAATTATAAGATTCGCGATATTGTCTTTGCACAAGCAATTTTTTTCTCATGGCGACCAGTAGATTCATTGGTAATACTTCTTCATGTGCTTAATGTTCCATAGGTGAGGAAATGTCTTTCCATTCATGTCCTCCAGCCAATACGTTCCTGGTCTGGACAGTTTGGTAACTTTGCAAGGGCTTTCTCATGTAGGACCGAGCTTTCCGGCATTTAACTCCCTTGTAGATAGGGTGACCTTCCTTAAGACTAAGTCGCCAGGTGAAAAAGATTTGTGTTTCACTATTTGGTTGCGGTATCTAGTGATCTAGTGCTTATATGGCATACCTCTACTCGTTTCCTCTCTTCGTCAAGGAGATCAAGGTTAAGGCTCAGTTCTATGTCATTGTTTTCTTTATCGAAATTTAAAGTCCTGAAGCTCGGCATTCCGATTTCCACTGGTATAATAGATTATATCCCATATACCATAGAAAATGGCATCTCACCTGTAGGAATTTTGCTCATTGTATGGTAAGCATAGAGTATGCTCGACAAATCTTTTACTCATTCACCTTTGAATTTTTCTAATCTTATTTTCAAATTCTTCAGTATTGTTCTATTGGTGACTTCTAATTGACTATTCACTTGAGGATGACCAGGTGAGGAGAAATGATAAGAGAGGGCGAGCTTTGAGCAAAACTGCTTGAATCCATCGTTGTCGAATTGCCTGGCGTTGTCCGAGATAATAACCTTTGGAATTCCAAATCGAAAAACGATGTTCTTCCATATGAAATTCTTGGTGTTACTTTTTGTGATCTTGGCGAGAGGCTCTGCCTCTATCCATTTCATGAAGTAATCAACGGCGATGATCAAGAACTTTCTTTGTAATGGAGCTTGAGGCAGAGGTCCAAGTATATCTACACCCCACTGAGCAAATGGTCATGGACTAATCATTGGCACCATCTCAGTGTGATAGAGGTGGCTTACTGAGGCAAACCTTTAGCATTTATCACACTTTTTTGTGTATGTCGCCGTATCTCATTCTATTTGAGGCCAAAAATAGCCTTGGCGAACTGTTTTCCTCACTAGTGATCTCACCCATAAATGATTTTTGTAGATTCCTTCATGAATTTCCCTCAGCACATATTCTTCTTTTTCGGCACCTTAGGAGTAGTCTTGAAAAAGATCTCTTGTACAAGATTCCATGAAGGAGGCAAAATCTAGTAGATCAGTATTGTATACAGCGAGCTTGGAGCTTATCAATTGGTAATGTCCCATCCTAGAGATGTGCAGTGATATCGTCCATCCATATCAGGCTTGTTTCTGTCTAGAAGACAGGTTTGACAACCTCAATACTTGGATTTGGTAAGAACTCTAATGGAATAGTCCTGTCCGAAATAAAATCAAAGGCTAAGGCGAGGTTGGCCAGGGCATTAGCCTTCTTATTTTCCTCCCTGGGATTTGGAGAATTTTAAAATCTTTAATCTTCATGGATGTTTTCTTCACCTTATCTAGGTAGGCCACCATTCGAATATCTTTGGCGAGGTAGTCCACTTGGACTTGATTTACCATAAGTTGGAAATCACTAAAGGCATCCAAGAATTCTACTCCCAACTCTGTTTCCATTCTAAGTCCGGCGAGGAGAGCCTCGTATTCAGCTTTGTTGGTGGTGGCTTTAAACCCAATACGAATGGCATATTCCATCTGTTCTCCTGATGGAGTTTGGAGAACAAATCTTGCACCCTAGCCATGCTAGTTTGATGACCCATATACGAACAACTTCCATCTAGCGAGGTCCTCATATGGGTTCTGTTCTTTCGGAGCTTTTTTCTCAGGGAGGACCACTTCTGGTTCTAGGGTGACGTCGTGTGTGAACTCAGCTATGAAGTCGGTCAATGCTTGGGCATTGATCTCCATCCTTGGCCTACAATCAATGTGGAACTCACTCAGCTCAATAGACCATTTAAGATGCTTCCCGAGTGTTGGGTCGCTGGAGAATCTACTTTGAGGGTTGATTAGTCAATACTGCAATGGGATGTGCCTAAAAATAGTGATAAAGCTTTCTAGTGGTGATCAAAAAAGCATAGGCGAGCTTCTCAATTTTCAGGTATATGGTCTCGGCTCCCATGAGGACTTTGCTAATATAATATATTAATTTTTGAATTTTGTCCTCTTCTCAGATAAGTACTACACTGACTGCTGTTGGTGAGACGGATAGGTAAATAATGAGTTCCTCGCCCATGGTAGGAACTATGAGCAAGGGTGGCAAGCTGACATATTCTTTTAGCTGCTGGAACGTTTCCTCAGATTTGCGTATCCATTTGAAAGCCTGGTTTTTTCTTAGAATTTTGAAGAATTGTAATCACTTGTCCACTGGTTTGGAGATGAATCAGTTAAGGGTGGCTGCTCACCCAGTTAGTTACTACACTTCATGTATATTTCTGAGTGAGCTCATGGTTAGAAGAGCTTGAATTTGGTCTAAATTTGCTTTAATTTCTCATTTGGTCACTAAGAAGCCAAGAAATTTTTTCAAGAAGACACCAAAGATGCATTTGGAAGGGTTTAGCATCATTCAGTGCTTCTACAGGATGCCAAATGCTTCTTTTAGGTGGGTGATGTGATCAACAGCTTTGAGGCTATTGACGAGCATGTCATCTATGTAAACCTCCATAGTCTTTCCAATCAAATCCTTGCACATTTTATTCACCAGTCTTTGATATGTCACCCCCACATTCTTTAAACCAGAAGGCATGATATTGTAGCAGTAGAGTTTTCTCTCTATGATAAAGGAAGTCTTCTCTATGTCAGAAGGATACATCTTGATCTAGTGATAACCAAAGAAGGCATCCATGAAGCTAATAAGTTCATGCTTGGAAGTTGTATCAACTATCAGGTCAATCTTTGGCAAATGAAAACTATCTTTTGGACACGCCTTGTTAAGGTCGGTAAAGTCAACGCACACTCTCCATTTCCCCCCTTTTAGGGGGGCAACAACAACGTTGGCCAGCCAATCCTAGTGGGCTTCTCTGATGACATTGGCCTTGATGAGCTTAGCAACTTTTTCTTCTATGACTTTCAAGCAGTCAAGGGCAAAGTTCCTTCTCTTTTGGCGAATTAGAGGATGGTCAGGGTTAGTGAACAGTATGTGCATGGCGACCTGAGGATCGATTCCTAGCACATAGCCCTGAGACCATGCAACGACGTCATACTTTTTCTTCAAAGACTCCACCAGAGCATTTTGCAACTCCTCAATCAGCTTTGTCCTGATCATAACTTGACAATCTAGATAATCTGGATGTATTGAGACTGGAGCAACTACTTCCAAAGGCTTGGTATTCTTTGTTTTCCTAGGATCAATAAGGATAATCTCTTCCAACTCATCCCTCAATGCCTCCATCTCGGTCTCGCCTATTTGTAATTGCTATTAGGTATCTGGTTTTGGGGAAGATTCAGTATTCATGACCGAGATGAAGCATTGTCTGGCCACTTTTTGGCTGCCCCTCACCTAGACTACTCCTATTGAAGTGGGAAACTTCATCATCAAATGGTAAGTTGAGGTGAAGGCCTTAACTCCTCCCAAAGTTGGGTGACCTAAGATCGCATTGTAAGGCAAAGGGCAATCCACCACAATGAAGTTTTTCGATATAGTTGTCTGGTGGGGTTCCATCCCTAAGGTTACTGGCAGCTTGATCCATCCAAGCGAGTGTGTTGTGTTCCCTCCAAATCCGACCAGAGTAGTGTGGACAGGATGGAGCTTATCTAACCTAATTTTCATCTTGTTGAACACGGAGATGAACAAGATATTTGCAGAACTTCCATTGTCGACCAAAATCCTCTGCACATTGTAATTGGCGATGGTAGTAGAGATGACCAAGGCATCATCATGGGGGAGATGCAAGCCTTTCAAATCATCATTTGTAAAGGTAATGGGTTGGTGGGTACTAACTACAGGCGAGGAGAGGTTATAAACTTTTTCTTCAGCTTGCCCATTCTTGCTTTTGGTGTGTCTCTTCCTGGACGAGCTTGAACATCCTCCTGATCCAAATCCACCATGGATCACTTGTATATCTTTTGTCTTGAATCTGTTGTCTCCATATCTCCTCTCCAGCGAGTCACAGGCTGTGGGTGATCAGCAACATACTTCCTCAGATATCCTCTCTTGATAAGATCAGCTATCTGCTCTTTTTAGTTGAAAACAATTCTCTGTGTTGCTCCCATGGTCTCGGTGGAACTCATAATATTTGCTTTTATTTCTCTTTCAGGGGTCGCTCTTAATTTTCCTAGGTCACTTTATGAACTCTTCGTGCTTGATCTCCATGAGTACTTGGGCAATGGGAGCATTTACGGGTGGCAATATTAGGTTGGGACAGCGAGGTGGAGTGCAGGGGCGCTTGTCATTTCTCTGCCTAGAGTCCTGGTCTAATCTCTTGTTCTTCAACTCGGCTCTATAGTCAGCTTGCCCAGAATTAGGCTTTTTTCTCTTATGATCATCTCTTTCTCGCCTCCTCCATTTGGCTTCGGCTAACTCCTCTGTAGCAATGTACTTGTTAGCCTTGCTCTAGAGGGTTTACAAGGTTCCAGGAACATTTTTGGAAAGGGAGTCAAACAGCGGGCCTAGGTGAAGTCCTTCTATCTTGGCCATTATTATTACTGTCACTAGGGTCTTCCACTTTTAGGACAGCTTGGTTGAAATGTTTAACATAGTCTTTCAACATAGTCTTTCAAGTTTTTCATCTCCTTCTGGTGAACAGTGAAGATGTGGGAGGCATTCTTCTACCTGACCTGGCAGCTTATGAAATTGGCGACAAAGAGTCTGCTAAGGTTGCTAAAAGAGTCAATGGTTCTTGGAGGCAGTTTTCAGAACCATGACCTCACCAATCCCTTCAAAGTGACGGAGAAAGCTTTACACATCACCTCATCAGAGTATCCCTAGAGAGACATCAAGCTCTTGTATGAGTTCAGGTGGTCCATAGAATCCGTCTTTCCTTCGTACACCCCTAGCTGAGTAGGCAACTTGAATTTGGAAGAGACCTTTGTCCTCATTATCCTATCTATAAACGGAGGTTCGGTCTGCTTGATCAACACATCCACGGAGATTGGAGCGCTCGCACCAATGTTGATGGAGTCAATACGGGCATCTAAGTCTTTGATCTTTTGAGTGGTCGATTCATCCCGCCATCTAGGAGCTCGATCATCTCGGTGAGGTGACCTCCCTCTTCTCTTAGTGTCCTTGCCTCCAGTTTTATCAGTTCGACTTAAAGATCGATATTCTGACGTAACAGGACTTCTTTCTAGCCTGGGGAGAGGATTCGATGATCAATGTCGCCGATTTCTGTTCGTACGCACCCGGCCTATACTTTGGTTAGTTTAAGATTTATCGTCACCTGACCGATGAGAACGGTGGGTTCGATTTACTTTTGGGATGGGTGCTACTGGACCTCAGTAACCACTTGGGCGACCTGCGCAGACGAACAAATGTAATCGGCCTGGGTGAGGTCACTCGAAATCCCTCCAGCATGGTAATCAGACCAAGGCGACAAGAAGCTAATTAAAGTGAAATAGCAGAGCTCTCAACGTGGTAATGCATTGTGCTATGTATTGAACATTGAGCATACCTTTTTGCGATGGGGGAGCGGCCTTTATATAGTTGGAGAATGGAGAGCCGGGTAAGAAGATCACGGCAAGATCCTTGAAAAGATAATTATGAAGAGATATCCCAAATATATCGAAGATAAAACAGGAAGTTGTCATTTGGAGAACATCCCATAATTATAGGCAACGTGATGAAGAAGTCTCATGGGAGTAAATTCCTTACGGAGATGGAGTCCTTATGAGGAAACAATGATCAAGGAAAGTAGATGACCTCTCTTACTGGTGAGGTGAAGAATAATGCTCATACATATATTGGCGAGATGAACAAGTGGGCGATGATACTATAGGCGACCAGAATTATACTGGTGATATAGCGATGTGGTCCCTTAGGTGATGTACCCAAAGTATCAGTTACGCAGGTGCAGATATTTTACCCCACATCACATACAACCCTAGTTTCCGCTTCAATTCTCTCAAACCTCCTTTTACTTAAGTGTCGGAGTGACGTTCCGGGTACTATTGGTGGCCATGTAGAACTAACGGTGTTTTTCTCTGCATCTGAAGTGAGAAGTTAAGAATTTTGCCAAGTCAAATCCTTTGCTCCCGCTTCTAGGAACAAACAGTTGGCATCGTCTGTAGGAATAGACAAATATCTCGTTCTTGTTCATTGATTTTGAAATCATGGTGTTAGAGGAAATTCAAGTTAGTCATCGTACGGAGAATGGTGGGAGGAAAGATAGGCCACTCTTCAATCCGCGTGGAGAAGAAAGTAGGATCTCTAGGGAAAGGAATTTCTCATTGAGAAGTTGGAGTTATCGTCGTCATGATTGATCACATGTTGGACAACCTGTGGAATTGAACCTCCAGGATTGTCCGACTAAGAAGGATCAGCTTCTGATATCATGGGTCAAGAGTTAGTAAGAACTCATATGTTTCCCGTGGTGGTTGTAATTTCTTTTAACTGCCATAGAAAATTTATATTAATATGCTTCCTGTGATTATTGTAATTTCTGTTGATCGACAAAGAAAATTTCTAGGTTAGACGCTTCTTGTAACGACCCACAATTTGATAGCCTTAATCACATAGCTAAAATACTTAAGGCAAATTGTTAGTAGTTTTCCATAAAACTTTTTATATATCAGACTAACAATTTTTACCCCACCGATGAAGAATGGGGTATCACAATTCCCCCCATAAATCCGCGACGTTAAGCCTTGTCGCGTTGTCCAAAAATCTTCCCTCGGTTGGCAATGTGGATAGCAGCTCATAAGCAGACATGGTGTATTATCACAGGGCCTTTACTCCTCTCTAGAGTCTCCACTCGTCTAACTACATTGCCATAGAGTCTGAGTGGGACCAGGGTTGGTTCTGATACCATTTGTAACGACCCAAGTGGATTACTGACCCAAAAACTTGATTTTCATACTTTAAAATAACATAATAGATTGAAAATATATTTGCATACTTTAAACTTAAACACACAAGAAATCTTCTTCATATGGAGTTCTCTTTTTGCAATAACAGAAAATATCTCCAAAATGTAAGGTATGATGAGTGTTGTTGGAGTTGTTGCTACTTGTCATTTTGAGAAAAATGTGAATATGAGTGAGAAGAGTGGATAGAGAGGGTTTGCATAGAGGGAGCCAAAAAAGAGTAATGAAAGTGTATATATAGGTATAGGTTTTTTTTCCTCTAAAACAAGGGCATATTTGGCATAGAAATATATAAGCAGTCACAGAAGTGTCATATAACCAAGTTTAAACGAATTTTGGATGGTAGAATAACGAATTGGCTAAAAGTGATAACTTTTGATAATTAATAGATGTAAATGAGCTATTTTTAGATTGAAGGGTAAAAATAATTAAAAAAAATAGTTTAAGAGTGTCTACATAATTAAGCCTATTTTGCTTTTAGACATTTTGCTGAGAACGTGGAAGATGCACAAAATAGTGGACCCAATCGCATGACATGGACCTGCCATATCTGTTTAGTAGCACCACTCAAAATATATTTTTTTGGTTCAAAATGAAAAAAAGAGGGTAAATTTTGATAAATACTTTTTAAAATAACAGTGCCTTTTTTTATTTTTTAAATTATTATCACCATTTTTTTCAGAGCTATTTTTATAGCAAAAATAATAAGATTGCCCTTAGTTTTAGAGCTTTAATTTTTTTTCTTAACAAACTAATAAATATTATTTTTTTTATCAAAATAACCCTATTTATTTAATTTTCTTAAAAATTAAATATTTTTCTAATTTATTATTTTTTTATAATAAATATTAAAAAGATTTTAGTAAATACATGATCAATTTTTTTGCAATAAATTTTTATAAAAAAATTTCTTATTGATAAAAAAAATTCAAGATGCGTTTTATATATAAACTGTGGTGTTCTAAGAAAAATAAATAAATAAAAAGTTTTTTTGTTATGATATTTATAAATTTGATAACAAAGTTTAATTTTTAAGTATATTTTAATTATGAGTAATTGAAAAATAAATTATAAAATTATTATTTTTTTTTTA
>BRYE01000016.1:23804497-23809497 GCA_030159115.1 Actinidia arguta var. hypoleuca | reverse complement strand
ACATTGACCATATAAATTCTCATTAAAATGAAATAACTAATACATTAGCAAATACTAAAGTCATTACACAAAATATGTCTTTTAGTATAAATCCCTTACAAGAATAACAAAAAAAAAATTATACCCTCAAAATTATCCCTAACAAGAATGACTTTCCGCTGTTGGATCATCTCCTAGTTCCCTCGGGATTGGATCTTGATCTTTGAATTCCCTTCCTTGGATTTCTTCAAACGTGTTGTTCACTTCGAAAATCCTAAACTAAAAACACTTTTTTTTTACTACGATTCTAAAGAAAGAACTAGACTAAAACTCTCTTTTCTTCTCCGTCACTATTTTCTAAAAAACTTAATTTTCTCACTCATCTTTCACAAAAATTCTTTATCCTCTCATTTTTTAAAAGAATCAGGTATTTATAGGTGAGCTTAGTGATGAAAAATGGAAATTTATGGAATTAAATTTTTTTGGGGGGTTTCACCATTTAGGAAAAAGAATATCTTTTAGGAGTGCTTTAAACCATTTAAGAAAAAAAATATTCAAGAGAATATTGCACCTCTTAGAAGGGATAAAACAATAAAAATAAAATATTTATTTTTTTATAAAAATAATTGAATTAAAATTAAGTAAAAAGGATTTGGGCTTAAAAAGGTTTCAACTTTTAAAAGAAAAATATTTGGGCTAAAAAAAAAAAAAAAAAAAAGGCTAAAACGCTTTAAAAAATATTTGCGTTGATTAAAAAAAATTTGGGCTAAAAATAAAACAAAACTTTTCATTAAAAATAAAAAAGTAAAAAATAAATATTTTTGAAAACTCTATTCTTTCCTAAATACCCCTAACCAGTCCTTAAAAATAAAGAAAAATAAGTGAAAATTTCTTGATAAATTACACGTTCAATTCATATGTGGAATCAATTCGTTAAACTTTTTTTGTCATCAGGCAACGATCTAACGATGAATTTAAATATTATAGCCGACCAAAATGGAGTGTCTACACACCTACACCCTCACCCTCTCTTTCTATATATAACATACATACACTCACACACAAACATATAAGAACACATACACCTACATATACACAAAAACATATATATATAAAGAGAGAAAGAGAGATTTGGGGGCTTCAATTAGTTAGGATTTTAAATCAATGAAGAAAGATTTTCATTAATTGTTGCTTTTGGATTTGATTTGGTTTATTTTTTTGGGTTTGATTTAGAGATTGATTTTGGGGTTGTTGATTTTGGTTTTGAGTTAAAGATTGATTTGTGTTTGATTTGGACATTTAATTTGGGTTTTTGATAGGGGTGAGCATGGGTCGGGTCGGGTCGGGTCGGGTTTGGGCCCCACCCAATTCGAACAAATCTAGTCTTTCAAATTCCCATCCTAAACCGACCGGCTATATCCCGACCGAGATGTTTTTTTGGGTTCACGGCCGGGTTGGTTTGGGTTTGACAGACTTTGTAACTCTAGCATCATCACTCAAATGAGGAAGGATTCATACCAAAAATTTGGTAACTTAGAAGAAAAGTGTACAATCTATTGGAAAAATCTTAGGTGAGGTTATTATTGGCTAGAATGAAAATATGAGGGGGTGAAATAGGTTTGCTTAGGATTAATGACCAATTAAAATTCTTGTTAATTCTTATACAAGTAATGCATTTCTAGTTTAAGAAAAAAAAAAATATATATATATATATAAGCAATTTAAAGGAGAGAAGAGAAAAGAGTGCAAATAATTTGTAGTGGTTCAACAAATCTCGACCTATATCTACTCTCCAAGCTTCTCCTTAGAAATTCACTATTTTCAAGCTTGCGGGTGCTTGACACAACCTTTATAAATACTAGAACTCTTCTAGTCTTCAAGAGACTCCCTCTCTTGGGAACTTTACAATCACTTACAGTGATCATTTCAACAAAGAGCAATAGTTGAAGTAGCTCTTAGCTCACCATTTCTAGATCAAAATATAAATATAATGAAACTCTCTCGTCTAGAGTGATTTAGCTTTCTTTGATCTTTTCACAAATTAAACTGACAATAAATGAACAAATGATTAAAGTATTGAATACAAGTGATTCTAGGAGTTTATGACACTTCAATATCTCTCCAACAATCCCAAGGGTTGAATTCATAAGGCAAAAGTTGATTAGAATCGTTGTCGCATTAAATGTTTCAGATCTAGTTATTCTAATTGAATCCCAGCCATTGGATCTTAATTTGGACATGCAGGATCACTTTTTCAAACTTCGATCGACAACTTTAGTCGACCGAACTTAACTTCGGTTGAGTGTATACTACAATTTCAATGGCTTGCTTATTCTAACTGCTGAAGAATTTAGAACTTCAATTGAGGGTTTTTCGCTTTTGGTCGACTGAATATCAACTTCGATCGACATTGTTCTTCAATTCTATAGAGCACTTTGTTACCCTATTTCAACTTCAGTTGTGCTTCTTATTAACTTTGGTCGACCAAATTTATAGTTTGATTATGGCAAGCCTATTTTCCCAGTAAGCATCCTTGTCCTCTATTTCACTTTTGGTTGTGCCTTTTCTAACTTTGGTCGATTGAATATAAACTTCAGTCGTACCTGAACTATAATTCCATTGAGCAATATTTCATCAATTATAATTCGGTTGTGCTTCTTTAGCCTTCGGTCCATAAGTTTGGTCGACCGAACTTGTGACATCAACAATTTAAGCACTGATATTTCAGCAGTTCCAGACGTCCACTATCCAATTTTAATTTAAGTGTTGATTTAACTCTTTTATCTCTTTTGTATGCACAATAACATTGAATATGACTCGTGGAGAGTTTCAACTCTCATTTTAAACGTGAGTAGATTTACTTTTAAAACCACTATTGTTTTTCTCCGAAGATGTAAACTAGTTGACTTAGATCTTCCAATTCTAATTCGTTTTATCAATCTATGTCTATATTTTTTTTATCTTTTGTGACTATTTTAAGTTTAACAAGTGTGAATTCATATTTCCTTCTTTAATGTGATTTTCAAAAATGGTTTAAATTTGACTTAGCTTCATCATCAAAATTAAATAAGTCTTTATTTCAATAATCTCCCCTTTTTTGTTTATGACACAATTTATTTTTGAAAATTATTATTTTGTTTTAAGATTCACATGCTCCTCCTGACTCATGCTCCCTCTATCTTTATGCTTACTAAAATTTTCTAGAATTTCAAGTAATGGGATGAGTATTTTTATCATGCCAAGCATATTATATTAATCATAAGAGCATGGTATTCATAACAAGCAAGGCATTCTTAACAAACATGACATATATATCAAGAAACATGATTTTCAAAGCAATTCAAAACCAAACTAAGCTAAATTAAAACCAAACCAAAATATCCAAAATAGAAATTATCCAAAAAACTTAAAACAAACTTTAGAAACTATTTATGCTTAAGGAAAACTCAAAAACTAAATTCCTCTCCCCCTTTGGATTATCATCAATAAGGTGAAAGAAGAGGAGGCCGGTATGAAGAATTAGGAACATCAGATGGTGGAGGAGGAGGTCGAAGAGGGAAATCATCCGGAGGTGGAGTTGGATAAGTCGTGAACCAAAGATACTCTAGTTGAGTATCAAGGACAGTCATCCTATCGTTGTATTGCTTATAAAAGTTGATTTGTTGCCCATACAGGTTCTTATATAAACCACTGAGTCGCTCAATGTATTTTTCTTGCTTTTCTTGGTGCTGCTTTATTTGCTCAAAGTATTTTTCTTGTTGTTCTTGGCGTTGCTCCATTTGTTTCATTATTGCATTAAGATTTCTAAAGTATTCAAAGAACCATGCCGGAGGCCACTCTTGCGATGAAGGTCGTTCTTGCAAAGGATGCCCTTCTTGCATGGGATCCTCTTCTTGCATCAGTTGTCCTTCTTACACTTGGTATTAAAGAGTTTGAACAATTGGTTCTTCATGGGTTTCCTTGGTTTATGGTGGAGGATCCTCAAAGTTTCCATCAACCTCCATATCATGGTGATTACTTTCCTCTTCTCCTTTTTCTTCTTCTTCTTCTTTGGTGGAATTTACACTTATCCCCCTATTTATCGTTTGTTTAGATAACCCTCCATCTATATATTGATTAATTTGTCTGCTAAACTTGACTCTAAAGTATTTGAAAATCTTAGTCAAGAGAGTACCAAATGGTAGGGCTCGACTATTATGATTTCTCACATCAGCCATCTCTCTCAAAATTATGTAGTAAAATTTAGAGGTTCTTCTATCGTAGCTTTATAAATGATGAAGCTATCCATGGTTGTCACTTGATTATAATAACCCTTCTTGGGAATTATGTTGTAAGCGATATACCTATGGAACAATCTAAATTTCTTTTTTAGCTTTTTTGTTTGTGTGGCTCCTATTGCTCCATTTTTGGAGATCACCTCATTCATATGTTTTCGTCCCACGTATTGTTCAAGCTGGCTTGGCTTGTTAATGAAAATACAATCCCCAGCATTAGTTATTCTCGTGATTTTAGATAAAATCGTGGGATTGAAGCCTATATTTTCCCCTTAACCCTTGAGTCTATTGTGTACTCAATATTATATAGATTTTTTACTTCTAGATTGTAGTAGAAAAACCTTATCAAGTTCGAGTACACTTATGTTGGAAAAGGTCGCAATTTATCTCATCCTAATGCTTCCATTGGTGCCAACATCTTCTTGTAGTACTTGAGTGGGGAATTTTTCTCAAATTTCCATCCAGTGATGATTGGCCTCTCCTTGAATTTGGATAGCCACATCTTTTGAATCTCCATATTCTTGAACAACTGCGGGTTGAACTCTATTGGTGGTTCAGGATTGGTGTCTTCGCCCCTCGAATCGATTGAGGCATGTTTGGGTATAGGATGCATCATGGCTAAACAATTTTGAGATTTTTGTTCTAGGGTTTGATGGATTTGAAAGTGTGATAGAGAGATATAGGAATAAGGCCATTCATAATGAAGGAAAAGATATTGAAAGCTTTTAGAATTCTTAAAAGAACCTC
>BRYE01000016.1:23779497-23791997 GCA_030159115.1 Actinidia arguta var. hypoleuca | reverse complement strand
ATGGAGACTGTTTAATACTTAGCATTCTAATGGACAAAGAGGGAACACTTAGCCATTTTGCCTTAGCGTTAGAATGCCTCTGTACAACGTTCAAACGCTGAATGTTAAATGCACAGTGTTTGAACGCTGGGCATTGGAACGCCAACCAAATATCCAAGTTATTTGGCCTTCTTCCTTAGGACATTGTATGTTTGTACTAGATAAGATTAACTCCTTGACTTACTAATTGAAGACTTTAGGCTCATTTTAGGAGGTTTTGACCTAAAGTAAGGTCTTATTTTTCTATTTTCCACCATGAGAATGAGGTGTTTTGACAAACGGCCAACTTAGGACTGTCAAACCTATTCCTAGGAGTGTCATCCTAGGGTGTAACCTGTACTAGAGCAGGGATACTTTTGGTCAAGTCAGAAACTATAGTAGCTTTAATTCTTTTAAGTTTATATTAATTGGTTCTCACATCGATGTTTCTGTACCTTACTTATAGGAATGGTAGCACTTAGTCACAAGAATCGAAGTGAGTAACATGATGCCATGAACAAAACCTATGTATTTTTTAAATGTTTTCAATACGAACTATCTTGCACGTAATGTTTTTCATGTTTTCAATGCATAAATGTATATCTTGTGTTATAACTGTCATGTCTTCTAAACGTATATTATGTTAGTATATCATGAATCGAAAACCTATTGATGTATGCTTTTATATGAAAGAAAAAGTATGTACAATGTATAGCGTCAACTCGGAGTCTTTTAGTGGCAAAATCTTAATCCAACCTGTTAGTCCTATGATAGGGGACTGAAAATAAACTACCTAGTCCTATGATAGGGGACTAGAAATAAACTATTTATGTGGGAGACATCCTTGGCCTAAAGAGACCCAACGTGACCTATATGGTTATTATGTGTGATTGAAAGATTACTATGCCAAGTTGTTGTACTTTTTAGTACTTACAGATTTAAAGTACTTACAACTTTACAGATATGAAAGTTCAAGTGATGTTATGTTTACGAGTATGAAAGATGTTCAAGCTATACTATGTTTACATGAGCTTCAATTTTATGAAAGTTTCAAGTTTCAGAAAAAGTTATGTTATATTTGCATGATTTACATTAGACGAGATATGTATGTTACGCTATGATCCATGGTATTTTCATGTTCATGCATTTAATGTTATTCACTAAGCGTATAACTTATGTTTTCAAAAATAAATTTTCAGATAGCCAATCGGAGGAACCTTAGAAGAAAGTTACAAGGAAGACTTTAGTTTTGTGGCCCAAGGGCCTTATGTAGTTTAGTGATGATCTAAGCCCTATATTATGAATGTATTCAAGCTGGTTGTGTTTGTTATATTAAAGATGGCCTTGTTATACATGGAAAAAAAAAGAACTCAGGCACAACTCTGTATGTAAATCCATGCTTTATAACTTTCAGTAATATGATGTTTCTACAAATTATGTGTCATTATAAATAATTATTCATAGGTTTTCAACCGGTTTAATGTATGTTGGCCTCAGGTAGCTAGGCTGTCGATCGAAAATGTGCCTTTAATTCACATAGGCCAGGTTGTGGGGCGTTACAGAGTGGTATCAGAGTAATAGGTTGACACCATAAGATCAAGTCATGTCTATCAGAGCAATAGGATGATACCGTAAGATCAAGTCATGTCTATTAGAGCAATAGGTTGACACCGTAAGATCAAGTCATGTCTATCAAAGTAATAGGTTGACACCATAGATCAAGTCATGGCTATCGAAGTAATAGGTTGATACCGTAAGATCAAGTCACGTTTATTAGAGCAATAGGTTGACACCATGATTTAGAATCATGTCTAGATAAAATTCTAGAATTTGATTAGGGTATGTGTTGTGTGATATATGCCCTATATGATAAGACTTGTCATTATTATTAGAATAAATGTATAAACGCTTAATATGGTTACAGTGAGCTATGCCGCCCAAAAGAGGAGCTGTAGAGGGGCAATAGAGCCCAAAGGACGAATTGACCGTATAGAGAGAATCTTAGAAGGACTTGTTCAAGTCGTCCAGGATAATCATACAACAACAATGCCAAAGCACTAGAAAAATCGGCGATACAAATGCCAAGAGCAGAAGTAGTGACTCATACCACCATTAAGCAGTTTCAATAGTTGAAACCCCTGACTTTTCAAGGAATTCCCGATCCTATAGCCGTGGAATCTTGGCTCTTGGAAATTGAGAGGATGTTCGAAGTC
This sequence comes from Actinidia arguta var. hypoleuca, assembly GCA_030159115.1. NCBI lineage: Eukaryota > Viridiplantae > Streptophyta > Magnoliopsida > Ericales > Actinidiaceae > Actinidia > Actinidia arguta. The sequence goes on along the minus strand of BRYE01000016.1, from coordinate 23,789,766 downwards.
CGACCTTGCACCGATGACCAGAAAGTGACTTTTGCCACCTTTACTTTTGAGGGAGCCATACTAGTTTGGTGGTAGTTGAAAAAGCCGTTGGAGCCATTATGGTTGTGGCCTAGGTTTTTAGAAGTGTTCAACGAAGAGTATTTTTCTGAGACTGTTAGGGTTCATAAAACCATAGAATTTCTTAATTTGACGCAAGGAAATATGATTGTAGTAGAATACAATGCCAAGTTCATAGAGTTATCATATTATGCCCCGCATATTGTATCGTCGAAATCTCACAAGGCAAGAAAGTTTAAAGCAGGGCTGCAAAGGAATATCCGCAACAAAGTAGATATATTACGACTATCAACCCATCAAGAGGTCTTTCAACGAGCAATAATTGCTGAGAGAGCATTGGATGAAATGTCCCAACACCAAGACAGCAATAAGAAGAGGTCAATAGGAAACCTAAGCATAAAACAAAATTCAAAATGGAAGACTTTCAGATCTTCAAGAGAAAATCCATCAACCCATGAGAAAACACAAGGCACCAAGGAAGCATCATGTACAATTAAGTACCAACTTGCCCAAGTTGTCAAAAGAAGCACTTGGGCGAATGTTGTAGAGGAAGCACGGCTTGTTACGGGTGTGGCCAAGAGGGGCACCAAGTTAAAGATTGTTCAAGGAAAAATAGAGCACAAGGAGCAGGAACGTCAGCATCAACTTCAGTCCAACAACTTCCAGTTGCAAGAGGGGATAATCAACCATGGTAAGGTCGAGCCTTCGCACTTATACCAAGAAATACCCCAGCTACCCCTTCAGTAGTGCCAGGTATACTCCCTAACTGGGGTTAACCTGCACACATCCTTATTAACACACATGTTTTCCCACCGTCCTTAGAAGATATTCATGTTGTTCGGAATTTTTCTAATATCTTTCCCGATGAACTACCTGGTTTCTTGGTAGATCGAGAATTGAATTAAGTCACCGCTAAAAACAAGTATTCATTGCTGAGAATGGATGATTAGTTTTATCGACTTCAGAGCACCCAAGTATTTTTTACGAACTTGGACCAAAAGTACATACTAATTTTTGAAAAACAATTAGAGATGAGCTTACAAATCAAATTCAGAGTTGATAACAAAAGTGTCAAAGATATTCTTCGTATTTATTCTGGAGATGCAAATCATTCATCTCACAAAGGGGTTCAAGAGTTTTATATATATATATATATATATATATATATTTCTTATTGGAAGTAAGTTTCCCGATATATTTAAAAGCTAGTTAGATATATGATTTACTAAAGACAATGAACATATAGGGACTAGAAATCGGGATGAATTATGGTGTCGAAAATGGTTGTTGCATTTGGAAGTGAAACAAAAGTATTATATGCTTCACAATATAGTTGTTGTTTTAGTTTTTATGAAAGTGTTTATTAGTGAAAGATTATGTTTAGTTAGAATTATATTTTTTAGAGTTGATTTAAATTCCTTAGAGGATTGTTGATTTGAATGGGATGAATCAGGACTTATGATTTACCAATATTGAACTTGGAGCTACTAACTTGGTGACGAATTTAAGAGGAATGTTATGAATATGCTGATACACATATCGTATTAAGACGCTAATTGGAGAATTAAACTGAATAGATGAGTTTAGTACTTGATGTCATTGATAATAGGGTGAGTATTTCAAAAAGTTGCAAGTTTGATTGGATAGAACTCAAACCTCGTGAGTGTAGAATTATACGTCTATGACCTGTAACAAAAGAGTATTATCAGAATGGTGCAGCGAAAGCATGATGGGACTACTAAATCGTTAATTTATTTTATTTTGATTGGATAGAAATAATCCAATTGGTGGGCTATTATTACCTTATTAACAATTTAGATTTTATAGATGAACTGATACTTCTTATAGTTGGTATTGTGGTCTTATGGTCTATTCAATGATAATATTTTTATGGTCGGTGTCTAACACGAATTATAGTCTGAGCATTTAGAATATGTAATGTGTTTGAGGAACATGGATAACTTAAGGATCCAATTGGGAGTACTAACCAATTAATAAAAATTTTCAGAGGTTGTAGGATGGTACACATGAATTTTAAAACTCATTACTATTTTTAGATACCCATGAGGAAGGGACAATGAACTTTGATTATCCACCTAACTTTCCTTGTGATGTTTAGTAATTTTAAAGATCTTAGATTGAGAACCTATGTTTTTCTATCTTAATACTACATTGAATTACTAAGATAGATCGAGTTGAACTGTGGACGTACACAATTTAAATGACAACTTATGTCAAGTTTTGGGACCAAACTTTGTTTAAAGTGGGGGAGGATGTAATACCCTAAATCCATTCAATCCCTTTAATTATGTAAATTATGGCTAATAAATTAGTTAATGTGAGTTATTAGTAGTTATGAATCAAAATTTGAGTTAGAACTCTTCAAAACCTTACACTTAAGTTTTTGCCTAGAATTCTTCTTAGCTTTCGAAAGCTAAGACAAATCCTTCTTGGCATTTCAACGCTAATATAGGCATTCGAACGCCAACATGTGTAACCAACATCACGTCATTTGTTCGTTCGAATGAGGTTTCGAATGGTAGGATCAATTTTTTTTCTTAGCGTTCGAACGCTAATATGGACGTTCAATCTCCAAGCAAATGAACTGAAGTGTTTTTCTTCTTAGCGTTTGAACGGTAAAAGGAGCATTCAAATGCTGGTAGTATATAAAAAATAAAAAAAAACATAGAGGGAAGCACATGAGATTATTTCCCATGTGTGAGCGTGTTAGCTTATACACACCCACCCACCACACCACACCACACCACACACTCACACACACACATGCGTAAAGAGAGAGAGAGTGAGACAGAAAGAAGAGAAGAAGAAGGAGGAAGAGAAGAAGAGGAGAGAGAAAGAAAGAACTTGTTGAGCTTGGAGCTTTAGCAAGCAAAACCCCCAATTTATGTTATGTTAGGATTTTCAAAATTTTAAATCTTAGATCTACAATGCTAGGGTTGTGTTTGACAGTAGATTTTTGAGTTATTGTAGTCCCCTTGAGTTATTCTTGGTACCCTAGGAGCTTTGGAAGAGATTGATTGGTGTTTTATAAGTTTTGATAAATTATAATAGCTATTTTTGTTGCTATGTATAGCCAGCGTTCGAACGTCAGACCCAACATTAGAACGGAAGAATAACACTTAGCTTCCGAACACCTCTACGCTGCGTTCGAACGGACAAAGAGGGAACGCTTAGCCATTTTGCCTTAGCGTTCGAACCCCTCTTCGTAGAGTTTGAACGTTGAATGTTTAATGCCCAGCATTCGAACGCCGGCCACAGGATTTGAACACCAACCAAATGTCCAGGTTATTTGGCCTTCTTCCTTAGGACATTGTATTTTTGTAAAAGGTAAGCTTAACTCCTTGATTTACCTAATTGAAGACTTTAGGCTTATTTTAGGAGGTTTTGACCTAGAATATGGTCTTTTTCTTCCATTTTCTACCATGAGAATGAGGTGTTTTGACAAACGGCCAACATAGGACCATCAAACCTATTCTTAGGAGTGTCGTCCTAGGGTGTAAATCGTACTAGAGCAGGGATACTTTTGGTTGAGTCGGGAACCTTAATAGGTTTAATTCTTTTAAGTTTATATTAACTAGTTCTCATATCGATATTTTCGTACCTTACTTGTAGGAACACCTTGCGTAACACTTAGCCACGAGAATCGAAGTAAGTAACATGATGCCATGAACAAAATTTATGTACTTTCTAAATGTTTTCAATACGAACTACCTTGCATGAAATATTTTCCATATTTTCGATGCATTAATGTATATCTTGTGTTATAACTGTCATTTCTTCTAAACATATGTAATTTCAGTATATCATGAATTGAAAAATCCATGGATTTATGCTTTTATATGAAAGAAAAAATATGTTCAATGTATAGCGTCAACTCGGGGTCTTCTAGTGGCAAGACCTTAATCCAGCCCATTAGTCCCATGATAGGGGACCGAAAATAAACTATCTAGTCCTATGATAGAGGACCAAAAATAAACTATCTATGTGGAGACGTCTTTGGCCTAAAGAAACCCAGTGTGACCTATATGGTTACTATGCGTCATTGAAAGGTTACTATGTCGAGTTGTTGTATTTTTTAGTACTTATATAGTTAAAGTACTTATAACTTTACAGATATAAAAGTTCAAGCTATGTTATATTTACGAGTATGAAAGATATTCAAGTTATACTATGTTTACGAGAGCTTCAATTTTATGAAAGTTTCAAGTTTTAGAAAAAGTTATGTTAAATTTACATGATTTACGTTAGACGAGATATGTATATTATGCTATGATCCATGGTATTTTCATGTTCATGCATTTAATGTTATTCACTAAGTGTATAATTTATGTTTTCAAAAATAAATTTTTAGATTGCCAATCGGGGGAGTCTTAGAAGGAAGTTACAAAGAAGACTTTAGTTTTGTGGCCCAAGGGCCTTTTGTAGTTTAGTGATGGGCTAAGCCCTATATTATGAATGTAATCAAGCTGGCCGCATTTGTTATATTGACATTGTTATGCATGGAAGAAAAAGAACTTAGGCACTGCTCTGTATGTAAATCCGCACTTTATAACTTTTAGTAATTATGACGTTTTCGCAAATTATATATCATTATAAATAATTATTCACAGGTATTCAACCGATTTAATGTACGTTGGCCTTAGATAGCTAGGCTGCAGGCCGGTCATGTGCCTTCAATCCTAATAGGCCGGATTGTAGGGCGTGACAACAATACATTACCAAATACATCTAAGTAAAATTAATATAGACAATGTAAGATCATATTACACAATGATGGTGTGTGAAGTATAATAACATAGAGTGAAAGATACTAATTTAGAATACACATAATGTCTTAAACAAATCTAGTATATATGCATTAATAATGTATATATATATTTTGTATCAATTAGTATCATGTGCATATATCAATATTAAACACATATATGATGCAAACTTGATGTCATCAGATATCATCTAAACAAACATTGGAACTAGAATAACACATATACATTAAAAATAACAGTTAAAATATTTTTCTTTCAAAAGAAACAATTCCTAGATAGTTGGATTCTTATCAAACAATTCGATAGCTAAGAAAATAATATATTTATGAGTCATTCAATCGAACATTCGGTTAGTAAGATCAAAAATCAGTCAAAAAATATTATTTTAGTTTGTACTCTTGCTAGCCTAACCCGAAGCTCTAAAAGATTAGCCTGAAGCCCAATTGGTTGACCGAAAGCCTAGACCCGAAGGTCTTGACGGTGCTCATACTAGTAAAGACTTCAATAACAATGCTCTTGTACGAAATGATTAACCTTTATTGACCAGAGTATCAGACCGACTAACCATAGATATCAAACAACAATTTACCAAATCAATACAGTAAATAAAAATAGATTTCCAAATATATGTTGGGGAGAGGTTGTTCGTCTTCAAGGGTCTGCCCGTGCGCTCACGTAAAGCCCAATCCATTGGGGATAAATCGTATAAATCCACATCCACATCACCTTGGCTCAATATACACTGTTTGGAACTCATACCCATTTAAAAACTTAAGTCTTGTAAGTGGTGAGTCCATCCAATATTTATTAAGATCAAACTCTTTTTTTTAATTATTCGATGTGGGACTTATTCTTTACATATGTCCTCAACAATCTCTCCCTCATGTGTGAATGGTGCATTAGCATTACTCCCCCTTAATTCTTGATCTATTATGTTCCAACACCAAACTCGGGCTTCTTCACGACACTCAATTCATCGAGAGCCATCCACTGTTACTCCATCGAGAGCCACCTTGTCGCAGACTACACATGCCCTGCGCACCTTGCTCCATCGAGAGTCACCTTAGATTTTTTTATACTCCATCAAGAGTCTCTTGCAAGCCCATAACATCAGTATGCTGCCGCCCATAGATAGCTAACCATCGGCTCTGATATGGACTTATACGATTTCTCCCCAATGGATTGGGCCTTATGTGAGCGCATGGGCGGACCCTTGAAGGCGAACTAACTCTCACCCAATAAGTGGTATCAAAGCCCAGGTTGAGATTCAGAGCCTAGGTCAAAATTTGAGTGTCTACAAAAGTGCTCAAAATAAATTTATAATCACACCAAGGTGTTCCTTTTTTTGAGACGAAGCTCCAACACTAAACAACATCAAAAACGGAGTCTGAATGCGCCCTCACGCCCCCCTAATCATCGAAGCTTAAGATTTGTTGTTGACACATGCCCAAGAGGGGTCACACGAGTTGTCACACGCCTATAGGACATCCCACACGCTCACACGTGCTAGGAAAGAAGAAGGACCCACACGCTGCCACGCGCATAGTGGAAGGACCCACGCACCTTCACGCGCCAAGAGGGAGGTCCCACGCGCTAGCCGTGCGTCAGCCACACTGTCCATGCATTTTCATGCGCAACACACGCCAGTCGCGCTTCTAGTCAGCCATTGTGCCACAAAATCGTCCACACGGCCGTCCAGTCAGCTGTACATCAGCGTTGAATCAGTGCTCAGTCATCAACCACGTCAGTAAGGAATATTTTGAGAATATTCTCTTTGGTAAATTATAGTTTTAGTCCCTAAATTTTTTGATAATTATTATAGTTTGGTCCATAGAGTTACTGATAATTACTAATTGGTCCCTATAATTGCTGTAAATTATAGTTTTGTTAATTTGGTACCAGAACTTTTTGATTTTGTCAATTTGGCCCTAAAACTTTTTGATTTTGATAATTTGGTTCCAGAAGTTTCTAATTTTGACAATTTAGCCCTTCCTTAGGTTTCTCAGCATTCTAGATTCATCTGTGGGGTTCGTTTTTGGTTATTTTGCTTCTATTTGAGAGAAGTAAGATGACGGAGAATAATTTGGGGGCTATGATCATACTTTTAGCCACAAATTATGCATTGTGAAAACAAAGGATGGAGGATATTTTATTCTACAAGGATTTGCACAACCCTTTGGAGAATAAAGGAGACAAACCTACAGCGATGAAAGATGAGGAATAAAAGAAGATGAATAGGAAGATGATTGGGATGATCAGACAGTGCATTGGATACGAGGTGTTACATCATGTAGCACAGGAGACAAGTGCTTGTAAGTTATGGATCAAGTTGGAAGAGATGTATCAAGCAAAGATATCTTGGAACAAAGCCTTATTAATGAGGAGGCTTGTGAATTTGAAACTTCAGAGAGGGACTACAGTGACGAAACATAAAAATGAGTTCCAAAATTTGGTCAATCAGTTGACTAGTGTGACCTAAAGTTTGACGACGAGATGCAGGCCCTACTGCTTTTGAGTTCCTTGCCAAAGAGTTAGAAGACATTGGTGATTTCTCTCAGCAATTCAGCGCTGAGTGGGAAGTTAACTACGAGTATGGTCATGGATGCCCTGTTCAATGAAGTGGCTTAGAGGAAAGAGATGGGTATGACAAATCAGAGTGAGTCGTAGGCCCTAGTCTCAGAGGGAAGCATGGAAATAGAAAGAAGTTGAGGTCAAGATCAAGGAAGAGGTAATCACAAGAGTACAAGGAAAGTACGACGGAGGTCACACTTTTAGGTGCTTTTATTGCGACCAGGAGTGGCATATCAAGAGGGATTGCCCAAAATATAAAGCATATAATCAATCTTCAAAGGCAGCAGCAACAACAGTGATGGTTGTGGATGAGAGTGATGTTCTCCTAGCAGCATCAGTAGATGGAAAATCAAATTGGGTAATAGATTCAAGTAGTGCTTACGATAGAGAGGTGTTCTCTACATATGCAGCATGCGAGGGACGTGTATGGATGGCAAATAACACAGCTAGCAGAGTTATTGGCAAAGGGTCAGTCTGGTTCCTCATGGCAGATGGGAGGTCTATGACGTTAACCGGGGTAAGGCATGTTCCTAATCTACGAAAAAAATTAATTTCTATTGGGATGCTAGACTCGAAGGGATGCAGCTTTGAAGCTAGTGGAGGAACTCTAAGAGTTTCCAAGAAAAATAAGGAGATGTTGTGGAAAAAAAAGACTAAGGGCTATATCGATTGGAGGGGAGTGTCCAGATAGAGGGAGCTACTGTCCGACATGGGTCTAGTGGTACTTAGCAAGAAGAATGGACAAGGGAAGCAACCGTTGCACAGAGGCACACAAAGCAAGCGCAGGGGCACTGGGAGGATCCGTAATGGTACCTAGACGATCCGGAGTAGTACAAGAGCGTAGGAAGATACTTTGAGATATGTGCAGAAGTCTGACCAGACACGAGTGGTGCAACCAGTGTAGGATGTCCAGAAAGATGCTCAGAGGAAGGTGACAAAGTAGATTTTGAGAAGTTGTATAGTGATGGGCGTAACGACAACGAAATGTCTCTTTCACTCTCGATTTGATCAGTGGCGGTGATCTTTCCAATTGTGCACACAAGGGAGGAGAGATGGAGTCACGACAACTCGCAATTCTATTATTTAGTATAATAAAAGAACGTACATTCCTTTCCAATTCTATTTCATTTTTTACAAAATAATAACGACTATTCCTACATCATTCCATTCCAATATTTATTTTATTCCTTATAAAATCTATTCCTCCAACTAAACACAACCTAAATACTAGGATTCAATCCCATACAATCCAAATGTACACAGAGCAGACAAACTTAAACAATCGTATATGTATGTAAAATACCAACCATTAGGTATAGAAACAAAGCAAATATATTTGCTTAACCGAATAGAGGAGAAGAATAGACTAATGATGGACTAAACAAACACTGAGGCTGTGATCACTGCCGTTTCTCGCAATTATCAGCCAACGTGAAACCTAGGGCAGCCGCATATGGCTTTATAATATAGGCCACTTAAATAAAAACTAGAATTAACCCTTAACTTTTAATTCAATTAAATATGGGCACTCAAGTTTGCAAAATTATAGAATAGATCCCTAAGTTGAAACATAATTTCAATCTGCCAAATTAAATAGTCAAATAATTATCCAGCAACAACAATAATAATTAAATGTCCAAAAATTCAAGGTATTACAGTTATGATGGCCGGACGTGGGAGCTATAGTGGTGTGTTGTTAGGCATATGGCAGTGGCAGTGGTATTGGGCAGGCAGTGGTGGTTGTGCAAGGGATGGTTATGGGCCTTATGGTAGTAGGATCGGAGATAGTGGTACTATTGGTTGTGGGATTTTGCTATGGCCACCTGCACAATGTACCCATTGTCACATGCATTCAGCCCTGTTTTCATCCTTCTCTCTCCTTCATTTTTTTGGCACACAAGTTGTTTCCTTTTTTGTGTGTGATTGTCACCGAATCGGTGTTCTATTACATTCATTCATGCACTTACTGATGAATGCTATAATATAGTGATCATGGAGTTAAGGTGTTGGATGAAGTTGTTGTGCTAGAGTCACAAGGGAGGTGATGGGTTTGTATTAGAGATGGCATTGCGATTGAGGAGTTACTGGTTAGGCCGGTGACAATGGTGGTTGGCAATGGCCATGGTAGGCTGTGGGGCTGTGGGTGATGTTGGATGTGCTTACCATTGGGTTACACTACCATAATTTAATTCATAGGACATGGAGGAGCAATGGAGGGGAAAGAGAGCTACAATGGAGGGTGGGAGAGAGGGAAATGTATAAGAGTGGGAGTTCCTAGTGGGATGTTTAGATATGAGAGATAAAATGAGGGTAACTGGGTAAATCTGTTTCAGCATATGAGGGAAATAACGTAAATTACTCTTTTTCATTAACAGGTTAAGAGACAACTACTGATAGGGAGGCTAGTGTAGAAACTGCTAATATGGGAGGTCAGCTTAATTTTTCAAATGTGATTGGAAGCCATAGGGAGGCTAGTGTGATTTTTTTCCCCATCTATTTGACCGATGGTAAGAAGAAGACAATGATGTGGTATGAGCTAGGGAACTAAGAGATAGCTATAAATGTATATTCAAGATTGGGAATAAAGTAACAATGTTGATTAATACATTTCAATTTGAATTTGAATGCAATGATAACACATCTACTTGAAAAGTTAAAATTTCACCCAAAAAACAAGATTAGGGAACAGATAAGAGTACCTTCCTTGATATAAAGCTATCGTGGACAAGGGACTAATGCGTGAAATTTTGTAATTATGAGATCAACAATAATCGTAACCTGATAATTATTATAAACCTAAAGGACATATATATGATGATTATAAGCTGAGAGTGTCTGTTATCAGTGGAATCCC
>BRYE01000016.1:23769497-23771997 GCA_030159115.1 Actinidia arguta var. hypoleuca | reverse complement strand
GGACTTGAAGTGTCTTAGTATCGAAATTTATTTTATTGTATTGCTAATATTTAAAAAAAAAAAGCTTTTAAAAAAAATGGATTTGCGTGATTACAATGTAGAAAATTTTGAAGAGACTGAATACAATGACTTTGAGGGCAATGATGATGATAATGTACTCGAAATTGGGTTAAATAATCTGATCGACCCTACAATCGCCACGGACACATCTAGTAGCACCTTTAGGACACCTAAGAGAGTAAGATCGAAAGTTTGGTAACATTTTCCACCAGTTCAGGTTACTGAAAATGAAAAAACAGTGAATAAAAGCTCTTTATAACTACTACGAACATATTTTTATTGGTTCTACCAATGGCGCGAGCCACTAAGGAGGCATGCTGATAAGTGTCAATCTAAAAAATGTTAGCAATATAAGTCAATCACAATCATAAATAAACTTTCTTGAAGGTGGGGGATGTGTAAGTTCTCTTATTCAAATGAGAGAAGGTTTGGCAATTTATATGGCCGTTGCAGAACATTCTTTTATATTCAAAGTTGATCCGAGATTTTGAGCGTTTTTAACAAAATAAAAAAATTATAGTGATTCCGAGATTTGGAAACAAGACTGCTATTAGAAGCAATTTCTTCAAAGTTTTTACAAAATAAAAAAATTAATTAATTACTGAAATATGTGCACACAAAATTATTGTCTCATGCACTTTTGATATGTGGCATGGTAGGAACCAATTTCATTATAATGTTTTGATTGCATATTATAGTGATTCCGCTTGAAATCTATAAAAATGAATTCTTGATTTTTGCCCTATTGAGTACCCACATATTGGCCAAGCAATTTTGTATATCTATTATGACTATTTTACAAGAATATGGTATTCAAAATGATCTTTTCATCATTACTTTTGATAATGTGACTAATAATACCACCGTAATTGAACTATTTAATCGGCAATTAAAATGTCCTATAGGTAACAATTTATATCATGTCTGTTGAAATAAAAGGTTTAATTTTTATGATTACAATTGTGAAAAAGTTAAGCAAAATCTGAACTTTTATTGAAAATCTTTGTTAAAGGATGAAAAATAACAGTGATCCTAAAAATGGACTTACATATGTTTAAAATGAGTATTGAAACTTTCTACAAGTCATATGAGATGTTAACATGCATACAAAAGTGTTAAAAGAAAGAGTTCAACAGTTAAACTAAAAATGACAAGTCAATGGCATGGTATGTTAACTGAAAGAAGCAAATAGGCATGCTGTCAAAAGTTCGATCGACCGAACTTGACAGCTGAAGTCTAAGAAGTTCAGCTGAACTCTGAAAGAAAAATACAGAGCTCTTTGGAAATCTAATTTAGGGACGACTGAAGTTTAGAAAGGCTCAACCAAACATAAGAAGCACAGCCGAAGTCCAAATGGCAGAAAAGAGCAATAACCCTGTTCTCTGGAAAATCAGTGAAGCCACGACTGAAGTTAGAATTTGGTCGATCGAAGTTCTAAAAAGATCGACCAAAGTTCAAATAACCAAAACAGAGCAACAGACTGACTCACTGAAACTCTAGTTAAAACTCGACCAAAAGTAAGATTCGGTCGATTGAAAGTTCAATAAGCACAGCCGAAGTTGAAAACCATGGAACAGAGGTAGAAAATAACTCACTAGAATTTTAGTTCAAACTCAACCGAAGTTTAGAATCGGTTGACCGAAGTTCAAGTTCCCACGAACGAAATTGTAAAAACTAAAGGAGAGACAAAACTCAAAGCCAGTGGAAATTTAGTGCAAACACGACCGAACTTCAACTTCAGTCGACCAAAGTTCGAATTTTCAATCTGGCACGTCCAAATCACATATCAAACGGCTGATGTTAAATCAAAATGGCTAGTTCAGAGCATTTAAAGTTACAACGACCATTTTCATGGTTGGGCTTATAAAATCAACCTTTGAGATTGTGGGGCAAATATTGAAGTATCTTAAACTTGTATTCTTTTTAGCATTCAATACTTCAATCCTTGAGTATTCATTGTGAGTTTTTGATTGAGATAAAAAATAAATAGAAGTTATATCACTCAAGAAAAGGAGAGCTTTCATTGTACTTAGTATTCGATCTAGAGCTGGTGAGCAAAATACTCCTCATTCATTGTAACTATTGAGAGAATCACATTGAGTGATTGTAAGAGATCCAAGAGTAGAAGACTCTTGAAGACTAGAAGAGTTCTAGTGTGTAAAGGTTTGGTAAGCACCCGAAAGCTTGTTGAAGATAGTGATATCCCAAGGAGATCTTGGAGAAGTGGACATAGGCATGGATTTACCGAACTACTATAAATAATTTGCACTCTCTTCTCTCTTCTATTTATTGCTTATATATATATATATATACATATTTCAGTAGAAGTGCATATTAGATTAATTGATAAATTTTAATTGGTCATTTAAAAAAAGCAAACCTATTTCAACACCACCACCACCCTTCATAGTTTAGTTTCTAGCTAACAACTGATATCAGA
>BRYE01000016.1:23751997-23764497 GCA_030159115.1 Actinidia arguta var. hypoleuca | reverse complement strand
ATGGGTATTTAAAAACAAACTTGATGAATTCGGAATTATTGTTAGAAATAAAACTAGAATTGTAGACAAGGATATAGTCAAGAAGAGGGAATTGATTTTGGTGAGTCATTCGCTCCAGCAGCTAGATTAGAAGTCATTTGTATGCTATATCGACTTTAAACTATATCAAATGGATGTAAATAGTTCATTTTTAAATGGATATATAACCAAGGAAGTGTATGTAACACAACCTCTTAGTTTGAGAATCATGAATTCCTGAACTATGTGTTTAAACTATCAAAAGCACTCTATGGACTAAATCAAGCTCCAAGAGCTTGGTATGAAATATTAAGCAAATTTTTAAACGAAAATGACTTTGCTAGAGGAAAAATAGATAACACCTTGTTCATAAAAGTCAAAAACAAAGACATGTTCATTGTATAAATATATGTGGATGATATCATATTTGATGTTACTAATGAGAATATGTGCAAGGAATTCGCTAAGAGTATGCAAGGTGAATTTAAGATGAGCATGATGGGTAAACTCATGCGTTTCTTATCCAAAGTGTACGTACCTTTAAATGAAAGAAAGGTTGACTTTATATAGCACAGCTCGGCGCGTGTCTTGACGCGCTAGCTATCTTGTCACTGGATAGACTGCAGCTCGGCGTGTGCTCATAAGCGCCAATCGTTATGTTAGTGAATAGGCGGTTGGTAGCTTCTCATCATTTCGCCGATGTCTACATCCGAATGTAAGGGCTATCAGAAGTAACCTCGACGTGCAAGTCACCTTTTGTTCTTTGACATCCCTTGGGATTACCACCGGCCATTGCCCTTCGTCAAGGCTCTGTCTTGATTACCCTACCGAGCTTAATAAGCAGCGACAGATCAAGAGTTAGGGTAGCCTTAGCTCGGATAGGGTCTGTCTTCGATGGTGTCTGCACCGAGCTCTAGAGGACCTCCGAACTTGCTCCATAGAAACAGTTCGGTGGAGGCCTCTGCCCTAGCAATGCTAGACTCTGTCATTTAATATTTTGTCCTCTTACAATTGTCCCTCAATTCGCATGAGATATGTCTATGCTCGCTGAGGTCATGTGAGCTAGACGTGTTCATTTTTTGAGCTCGGTGCTTGGTTCGCACGTTGATGCTTGCTAGCTATCTTTCTTTTGTCTCAATCTGTCATTCCATCATAAATTTCTAAGCCACGCATCCAGTTTTGGTTAGTCCATGGGCACGTTTGAGTATTAAGGCCGAGGTCCTCCACCTGTACCTAGGGCTCGTTTGGTGTGGATGCGCGGCTTGGTGATTGCCACATGCTCAAGTCCCGTAAGTTTCAAGAGGCAGTTACTGGCGCATGATTTCATGTGCCCACTAAGACACTTCTAGCTCCTTTCTCGCCTCTTTACCTTTCTTATTTGGCATCCCTTTGCCTTCCCCATCTTCCATCACTGTGTTTCAAACTTTCGAGAGCATTCTAGAGAGAGAAAGTATGTCCTTTCATCTATTTTTGTTGTCTGTTTGTTTGTCCGACCACCATTCTGGCTACCGGCAGCTGATCTTCGTCCTTTGCATTGTTAATTTCCTTTATGGTTTAGCTTTGGTAAGCCTTTGATGCATGCTTCCTTTCTACAATTCTCAGGCTTTTTCATGATCTATATTCGATTTCTCGTCTGCATTTAGGATTTATTTCTTGTATGTGCTTCTACGTTAGGATTTTTGGATTTGCCTTGAATTTCTGCTAGTTTGTTGTTTACCTCGAGTCTCTGAGCTTTGTCTTGTCTTCCATTGTTAAGGTTCTGTGTTTTTGTGAATTGGGTCGCTTTTGACCCGTTTCCCCTAATGAAATGGGTTTGGGCTTCCCTGTATGATCATTGGCTCTAGGGTTTATCCCCCAAGTCGTTCTGTTTCCGAGGTAGGCTCAGAGCAAGAGGAGGGACTAATAGCTGTCCTTCAGAAAATAGTAGGTAGTCTTGGTAGGGCAGAGATTAGTGTTCAAGATGAATTCGTCTGATTCTGCTTCCAAAAGCTTGTCACAACTGGTTGACCGAGCTCATTCTAATTGACTTACTTCTATTTTCAAAACATGGAATTGAACCGAGCTTAGCTGCTAGTTCCTCGATAAATTTGTCTAGGTTTCAGGTAAATGGGAGTTCTGGGATGGGGACGACGGTCTATAGTCATTCACGAGGTACAATGGTTGTTTGTCTGATAGTAAGTATTTCTTTCGTCGAGTTTGTACTCTTCATGTTTTGTGAATTTTCTTATGTTGATGCTGATATTTGTTTATGTTACTTATGTAGATTTCAACGACAGATTCAAACATCGGTCTGAACAGTGCGAAAAGACCATTCAAGTTTTCAACAATAGGCAAGCTTCAAGGGAGGTAACTCATCTTCTTGCATAGGAGTCGATCTATCAGCACACGATTCCACATAAAATCGAGGAGCTCGATAGGATCATTCTTCCTCATCTGCGCATCGAGAGCCGGGCTCCACAATACAATGCCTTCAATCCAAAGAGGTCCAAAGACGAGCTCAATGCACACTGCCCCACTGCCCAAGTTCAAGATTGGGAAGAGAGCGTCACCTCAAGCTCGTTAGCTACATTTCTTCAGACTCCTTGGATAGCGAGGAAGAGGAAGGAGAGGAAGCCATCAGCCAGCTCATGCAGAATAAGAGGCAAAATAGGGTAATTCTCGCAGTCGAGCCACAAGTTCCAGCCTTGCCATCTCTATCTCAAGCTCGAACAATGAACACTCTAACAATCTTGCCAATGCTCGTCCTCAACTCGTGGGAGAGGTTGAGATAGTTCACTCTTTCAAAGAGGCCAACAACTCTGACGCAAGCTCAAGTGAAACCAACATGGTGAAGTTTAAGAACCTGAGTTAGAAGAGGATTGTGCCAGCTGCCAAACCTCATGTTGCAGTTGTCCCTCCCGTCAGCCAGGTGCCTTCATCAACTGTTGATCTGATTGTGGAGCTGGCTAAAGTGATCAAGGGGTGGACCAAACATGCTTGAGACCTCGCTTTTGGATAAGAGCAAAGGGAAGGAGCTCATGGAGGGCACGTCCAAAAGGTTAAAGAAGAAGGTAGGGAAGACGAGCTCAGCCTTCCTCGGGTACGATTGTCGAGCTTTAGAAGCTCGAGTTTTCTGCTTGTGAGTTTTATAAGTAGGAAACGGTGGCGAACTCCAGCAAAGATCATGACACCATCGTGGCCCTTGCACGATCTGTCATGCTGCTGAATGTGTCGTCGCCCTCACTGAGGAAAACTCGAAGACGATCAGGGATTTATTGGTGATGCAGTAAGTTCAAGTAAGCGTTGTGACCTCGGTACTTTTTAATTTGCATTTTCAATACTTCATGTTTTTTGTATTTTTATTTTTGTAGAGCCTCTAGAGAGCAACGGCCATCTCGGACCGTATGATGGAGCAATCAGCCGAGTTGAAGAGGCCCCAAAAGAAGGTGGGTGGTAGATTTGGTTGCTGCTAAATTGGCCCAGGATGCCAGTTATGCGGCTGCACCCCAGGCTCAAAGTGAGGTTGCTACTGGGGCTTAGAGAGATAAGGCATTGCAAGATTTTGCTAAGCTTCAAGCAGTAACCTATGGCCTTGTCTATGAGCGGGTCTTTAACAAGGGGATCAGTCAAGCAGGGGACAACTATGACAAGAAGGTTGCCAAGCTCCACCCTCAAATCTTCATGGGGGGCAACCCAGCATGGGTCAAGGCTGCTCCTGCACTCGAGCTTTCCCAGCCTATTGAGCCTTACTCGCCCATGATCCTTCCTGACTTCAATGAGGAGGAATATATGAACTGACTGAACAAAGATGAGGATGCTGCTAATGTTATTATTTCTCCAAGCAACGAAGCTGCCAAGCTTGAGAGGAAAATGGGAAAACAATCGTGGAGGAAATTGGGGAAAAAAACACAGATGAAGCTGGGGAAAATGCAGCCCAGGATCCTCCTCCTGAGTTCTGATGTGCCCTTTTTGTTTTGTTTTATTTCATACGAACTTGTAAAGACTTTTTTCTTTTTAAGATTCTCAATAGAACTCCATTTTCACTTTTTAACTCGTTTACACGAGACTTATTATTCTACGTGCTTTCATTCTTTTTCATTGTCCAAGTGTACTTACACTTAGCAAACCTCGAGGGACTGAGCTCGAAATTCACATAGAGTTCGGCTAACCCTTATCTAAAAATCTCTAGCTAAATATACTTTGACAAAGTTTTAGAGATAGAGTTCAAGACTCGCGTAGAGCTCGGCTAGCCTTTGCCTAAATTTTTTTCTACGTATGTTTTGGAAAAACTCGCGGGATAGAGTTCGAAACTCGCATGGAGCTCAGCTAACTCTCCCTTAAATTTCTGGCTAAACCTTTGGGACAAAGTTTAGAGCTTGCATCGAGCTCGGCTAACCCTTCCCTCACTTTAGCTGAGTATACTTAGGTAAACCTCGTGGAACAGACAGAGTTCAAAACTCGCATATAGCTCGGCTAACTCTCCCTTAAATCTCTGACTAAGTGTACTCCAACAAAACCTGTGGGACAAAGTTCAAAGCTTGTGTTGAGCTCGGCTAACCCTTATCTCATTTTAGCTGAATACACTTAGAAAAACCTCATGGGATAAAGTTCAAAACTCGCATAGAGCTCAACTAACTATCCCTTAAATTTTTTGCTAAGTATATTTGGGCATAGAGTCGTGGGACAAAGCTCGGAGCTTGCGTCAAGTTCGGATAGTTTTTCCCTCACTTTTGCCAAATATACTTATGGTAACCTCGTAGGACAGAGTTCAAAACTTCCTTTTTAAATGGCGGTTCACTGGCCTTCCGCATTAATGACAGTCCTTTGGGCTTCCCATTAATGATGGTCCATTTGCTTTCCCCTCACCACTATAAATAAAGCAGACCCTGCCTTTGGTTTTGCATACCAAAAATCCTAGTTTCATTGAGTCTACTTTTGTCTCCTGGGATTAGAATTGATGTTATTGGAGTTTTCCCCCCCGGGGCCTCCTATTGCTGAGATGGCTCCAAGGCAGTAGGAGGACCTGGTAGTTATCCCTTGAAGAATAGTGAGTAGTCTTAGTAGGGTAGAGCTTGGTGCTTGCTACCGGCTCGTTCTCCTCCGTTCCCAAAAGTTCTAAATTATGGAACTTTTGCTTGGTTGTGTTGACTCTTCTTTCAAGGCAACAAACTGTCCTGTAGCTGATAAGCAATATGTTGCGCTCTTGCTGGTGTCAGATATTATAGACTTCAACCTAGTCAGAAGATCCTACTGTAAAACCTATGTTACGTTAGGCCAAAGTCAGATCATTGATATAATCTTGATCATCACTTTTGGGCATTTTGGTTCAAGGCAACAAACTCCCCTGTAGTTGATAAGCAATCTGTTGCGGTCTTACCGGTGTCGGATATTGCAGACTTCAACCTAGTTAGGAGATGCTGCTATGAAGCCTGAATTTTGTAGGCCAGAGTGAAATCATAGATATAATCTTGATCATCACTTTCGGGCAGCTAGTTAAGGTAACTTTGTAATTGAATAACTTTGATGTTGAACAGCTTTGTGCTTGAATATCTTTGTAATACGAACAACTCTAAGCTTGAATAAAATTTTAACTTTTGTACCTCATTTGCGTTCCACTCTTCTTTTGAGAATTTTCATTCCTGTGTAATGTTTGATTCGTACAGAGCTCGTAGCTCGATCGTAGCTCGGTTAACTTCTCCTCAAAAAACTTGACTAAACTTAGCCAAACTTGCAGGACAGAGTTCGGAGCTCGCTTACAGCTCTACTAACTCTTCCTTGTAAACAAATTTTGGGCCAAGTATACTTTAGCAAAATTTCAAAGAGAAGGAGCTCGGAGCTTGCATTGAGTTAGGCTAACCCTTCCCTAAAATTTAGCCAAGTATATTTAGGCAAATTCGCTGGAGCTCGCTTGGAGCTTGGCTAACTCTTCCCTATATAAAATATTTGGCTAAGTATAATTTTGCAAAATTTTCAAGAGATAGAGCTCAGAATTCGAGTGGAGCTTGACTAGCCCTTCCCTAAAATTTTATCCAAGTATATTTAGACAAATTCACTAGACAAAGATCGGAATTCGCTTGGAACTCGGCTAACTCTTCCCTATACAAAATTTTTGCCCAAGTATACTTTTGTAAAATTTTTAAGAGATAGAACTCAGAACTTGCGTGGAGCTTGGCTTGCCCTTCCCTAAAAATTCCTAAGTATATTTTGGCAAACTCGTTGGACAGAGCTTGGAGCTCGTTTGGAGCTCGGCTAACTCTTCTCTATACAATATTTTTGGCCAGGTATACTTTTGCAAGAATTTTAAGAGATAGAACTTGGAACTTGCGTAGAGCGCGGCTAGCCCTTCCCTAAAATTTTGCTAAGTATATTTAGGCAAACTTACTAGACATAGCTTGGAACTCTCTTGGAGTTTGGCTAACTCTTTCCTAATTACTGTAACTTTTTCTCTAGCTTTGCCTTGCACTTGTCAAGAAAATGAAATCTTTATATGATGCAGTTTTTACAAATATATCTGTTATAAATTCTAGCTCAGTCAAAATATTACATTTCAGTGGTAGTACTTTCTCAATTTGTTAGAGTTCCAAGGTCTCAAAACTTGTTTGCTTTCGTGATCTTCGAGGTGGTAGGCACCTTCCTAGTGAGTTTCATTATCTTGTAGGATCTTTCCTAATTTGGGTCGAGCTTCCTGTCTGCTGGGTCATTGGTGTTTCTAACAACTTTTCTCAAAACGAGGTCTCTAACTGAAAATTGTCTATGTTGGACTTTTTGATTGTATGTGTTGGCTAACTATTTTTGATAGTTAGCCATTCGTATTAGTGCATTCTTCCTTCTTTCGTCAGCGAGGTCGAGGTCCTGAGCTAAGATCTCTTCATTGTGATTAATGTCGTATGCTTCGGTCTGTATTGTGAACAAATTTATCTCTAGAGAGATTACAGTTTTGAATTCGAAAGCCAAGGAATAAGGCATATCTTTTGTTGCTTTCCACGGTGTGGTTCGATAGGCCCACAAAATATTTGGCAGTTCCTCAACCCATTTGCCTTTGGCCTTTTTAAGCCTCTTCTTGATTGCATTCATGATTGTCTTGTTGGTTGCCTTGGCATTCCCGTTGCACTACGGGTAGCTCGGCATCGAGTTATAAAATTCAATCTTCAATTAATCCAACAAGTCTTTAACTTTTTTCCCCACGAACCGAGTACCATTATCAAATATAAATGCCTTGAGGACGCCAAACCTAGATAAAATGTTCCTTCGAATGAACCTAATAACATCCATTTCCCTAATTTGTGCTAGTGGTTCAGTTTCAATCATTTCTTGAAGTAGTCTGTTGCTTCAAATAAAAACTTTTTGTTCCCTAGAGCTTAGGGCAAGACCCCCATGATATCCATTCCCCACTAGGCAAAGGGCCATGGACTTGTGAGAAGGGTCAAGTCCCTTGCTGGCTAGTGGATCAAGGGGGAAAAGAGCTAGCATTTGGTGCATTTATGGACATACACCTTGGCATCTTTCTGTATGTATGGCCACCAATATCCTTATGTCAAGGCTCGGTGGGCTAATGATCTCCCTCTAGAGTGTCGTCCGCACATGGCTTTGTGGATTTCTAAAAGTACATCTTTGACCAGGCTCGAGTGGATGCACAATAGGTAGGGTCCCAGATACAATCTCTTGTACAAGTCCCCATAAGCGAAAATTCAGAATCATGCTGCCTTTATCCAGAGTTTGTGCGCTTCCTTTTTGTCTTCTGCCAGCTTATCATGTCGCAAAAAGTTTACGATTGGATCCATCCAGCTCGATCCTAGCTCAGTGTTGACTAGGATGGACTATTGAGGTACGTCATGATGGGAGGTTGAGATCAAATTGACTATGATGGTCCGGCCTATTTCTCTTTAAAAAATGGACGCCAAACCTTCTAGTACGTCTGCATGTGAATCCAAATCCCTCCCTACTTGTTCAATCTTTACTGCTCTAAATTCGGTAAGGAGGTTCTTTGCTACTGCCAAATACTTAGCCATCTTGGACCCCCAAGCTTCAAATTTTCCTCTAACTTGGTTGACCACGAATTTTGAGTCACTAAATATATGGAACTTGAAAACCTTTAGTTTGTTGGCAAACCGGAGTCCCACAATGATGGAAATTTTCAATTTAAGACAATGTTCTAAAATTACTCATTTTGGGCTTTTTAAGACTCAGGCTATTTCTCACTCTGTCAACAAACATTCTCAAGGCCGAGGTGGGATCGATTTGAGGTGGTTCTACAATAACCTTTGAAACCTCAGGCGTCTCACCAACGGCCATCATTTTTGAGTCCTGGGGTGGTTCTCAATCAACCTCTAGAACCTTTGGGACTGATTGAATTTTGAAAGATCCTGCCTCTAAGCTCTCCTCTTTTCTATGTGCAGATGCAAGGCAAGCTTGCTCTGGACTCACGACTCGGGGTGAAAACTCTACCACGAAATCGATCAAGACTTGTCCTTTTATTACTGTCTTTAACAAGAATTTTATATCTGATTATCTGAGCTCAACAACCCATTTGGAAAGTTGGTCGGACAAATCTGCCCTTGATAACATATTTTTTAGCGAAAACTCCGTTTACACAACAATGAGATGAGCTTGAAAGTAGTGCATGAGTTTTTGCGAGGTTACGACCAATGTTAGAATGAGTTTCTCCAATGGTAAATACCTTGTTTGGCAATTTGTAAAAGTTCTATTAACAAAGTAGATCAGGCGTTGCTCTCCATCTACCTCCTTTAAGAGTACCGAGCTAGCAGAATGTTCAGAGACAACGAGGTAAATGTAGAACAACTTTCCCTCATCCAGCGTGGAAAGAAGCGGCGGTTCAGTTATGTACTTCTTAAATTGTTGGAGTGCGAGCTCACATTCCTCGTTCCATAAAAAAATTATATTTTTGTGAAGGAGTTTAAAAAATTGATATCATTTATTTAAGGACTTATTGGTGAATTTGTTCAGTGTTGTTGCCATCTTGGTCAGTTTTTGAACCTCCTTTACAGTCCTTGGGCTAATGAGGTTGCTAATTGTTGTTATTTGCTCTGGATTTGTCTCGATCCCTTGTCTTTTCATGAATTGTCCCCAAAATTTTCCCAAGCTCACCCCGAAGGCACACTTTGTCGTGTTCAATCTTAACTTGTGTCTTTTCAATATTGTGAACACTTCGATTAGATCCCTGATGTGGTTTGGCTCTTCTTTGCTTTTGACCACCATATTGTCGATGTAAGCATCCATGATTTTACCCAAGATAGGCTCAAATATTTTTGTGATCATCCTCTGATATGTGGCCCCAACATTTTTCAAACCAAATGGCATAACCTTGTAGCAGAACACGCCTTAAAGGGGTGATGAATGCAATTTTCTCCAGATCGAGCTCATACATGGCTATTTGGTGGTAGCTTCGGTATGCATCCAATAAGCTCATCTGGGCATGATCTGAGGTAGAGTCCACCAATTGATCAATTTTTGGCAAAGGAAAGCAGCCTTGAGGACAAGCTCGATTGAGGCTTGTAAAGTCCATGCAAACTCTCCATTTGCCAGTCTTTTTCTTCACCACGACTGTGTTTGACAACCAACTCGGGTAAAGAGCTCATGTTATCGCACTCGTCTCTTTTAGTTTTTTTACTTCTTCAATCACTACATCCACATGCTCAATTACAGATCTCCTCTCTTGTTGTTTCACTAGTTGGGCGTCGGGCTGGACGTTCAGCTCGTGTTTGATGAAGTTAGGGTCTATCCCGGTAATCTCATAAGATGTCCATGTGAAGACCTCGATATTAGCTTTTAAGGAACTGGACAAGCTCAGTTCTCTCTCATTCCTCCAAGTTCGCACCGATGAGAAAGAAATGATCCAAGTTTGGCTCATCTAATTCATAGCATATCAGGTCTCCCACGACCTTAGCCTTGGGGTTCCTCCCGACGTCTTCCAAGACTTCGTGCTCTTCTTCAATCAGTTGCACCTCCTGCATGGCCGCCTTAGTGGAGATCGTAGTGAGGTAGCACTGTTTGGTTGCTACCTGATCTCCATAAAGGGTTTCTTTATCTCAAGGGGTGACAAACTTGATGACCTAGTGTAATGTGGAGGCCACCCCCTTCATCCTATGCAACCAATCTCGGTCAACAATTGCATTTTATAGGAAAGGTATGTCCACAACAACGAACTCTATCACTAGCTCTTGGGAACCTGCTCGGACTTCAAGGGTCACTGTTCCCAAGGGCTAGTGAGACTAAGTATTGAATCCAACCAAGGGAGCTCGGGCTGTTTTTAAGTCTAATTGAGAAAGGTTAAGTTTTTTAAATAGGTTGTAACACATTACCTCAACTGAGCTTCTTGTATCCACCAAGATCATCTTCATGTCATAGCCGTTCATTCTGAGTTGGATGACCAGGGGTCAGAATGGGGATGTTGCACCCTTTTCAAGTCGGCTTTGATGAACGTGATGCTTCTTGGCTTGGACATCGTTTACCTTGGTTTCTTAGCAATTGATTGGACCGAGAGGACCTCGTTCATTTGTCTGATCATTCAAATTTCTTCTCGGATTCTATTCTCAAGATTTGGGTCGTTTAGGCCCCTTATCATGTGAATAGTCCCCAAGGGAAGATCCTTTTAGCCCCCAAGGGAAGATCCTCTTCCTCCTCCGTGGTTTTGTCTATCTCATCCTCACCTTGATCAAACCTCAAATTTGATCTGACCTCGGCCTTCTCTGCTTGAGCCTTTTCGTCATCAACGAACTCCTTCAGGTGTCCTTCTTGGACCAGTTGGTCCATGAAAACCTTCAAGACCAGACAGTTCTCTGTTATGTGTCCTTTTTCTTCATGGAAGGAACACCTCCACCTTTGGTTGCGCCTCTTGGGGTCTCCTCCCATGGGTTCAGGCTTTCTAAAATAAGTTTTATCTCGGATTTGGGCAAGGAGCTTGTAGATTAGTTCTTTAAAAACCTCATTGATCCCATGCCTCATCAAGCTTTCGTAGTCAATCGAGTTTTCCTTTCACTTTTGAATAGACCCTTACCCCTGGCAATAGTCTCCGTAGCTTTTTCTCCTTGTCTGAAGTCGTCCTCCAACCAGGCAAACATATTGACCCGGAACATGAGGTCCCGGAGGTCGGTTGGAGGGTTGAGCGTCAAGTTCTCCCAGAGTCTTTCCCAAGGAGTCAACCTAAGCTTGTAGCTCGCCACTGCCAACTCCTCGGAGTACTCTTTAATCTCATTATACGTCTTCCAATATTGCTTGTTATAGTTTCTGATTGATTCATTCTTGCCCTTTCTGAGGGTCAAAAGAGAACCTACGCCTTTCGGCACCTTCATGTTGATCATGAACTGAGCTACAAATGATTAAGTCAGTTGATGGAAGTTCTCGATTGACCCCTCAGGTAGTTTGTCGGAACACTTCAGTCTAAGATCTCCCAAGCTTGATAGGAACACACGACATCCATATAGTTCCAAAGAGCCATCATTTGCTTGAAGTGGTTCACATGGGATCTCGAATCTGACTTCCCGTCGTATAGTGTGAACCTCGGTAGTGTAAACTGTTTTGGTGGGTCCATTCCCTCAATGTCTTGGGAGAATGGCATTTGGTACCTAGGGACGGCCTCCTTTTACTCGCTCCAAGTTGCACAGACCATAGAACCCGCTGGAACAACCTTGCTCGTTGCCGCCACTTTTTCGGCCGTTGAGTTTAGTACGCAAGTCCCCCTCTCGATCTTACTTAGCGTTGAGCGTTTTGCGGAGATCCACGCCAGACTTAGTTCGATCGAGTGATCTTCTTCGCTTGCTTATTGCTATAGATTTGCTATCAGTTCGGCTATCCAAGCTAACATGGGATATATGTTGTCTCTTATCCCGGCCTTCTTGAGGCGACAGGGATGGGTCTTTATTTCCTGTTGCTGATTGTCCTGCCCCCTTTGCTAGAGTTGGCCTCATTAGCCTATTGTCAACCAAAATTTGTGCCATCTCAGTTAACTGTGTCTACAGGCGTTGGATGGTTGTATCCCAGTTGTCCGCTACTCCAAGGAACAACCGACTTGGATTCTGCTCTGAGGTGGCCTTGGCCCCCCTCTGGGCATCATCCAGTAGTTTACCCTATCTATGCCTAGGTGTTTTTCAGGGCATGAGGGGTCTCCCTGCAAGTTTTTCGACTTCCAGAACTGTTACTGCTCTGCGATGCTATCAGAACTGGTTTTGCGAATGTCTATAATCAATTTTTCATAGACGGCGCCAATTGTGAGAGTGATATGTTTGAAGGATGAGAGGAAGGAAATCAAGGATAGACACCCATGATGGTTCTACGACTGCATTGATAGCTTTAACCCGTCGTCCAACAATGTCCTAGCCGCAATAGCGAAAAAGTGAGATCGATCGTCAGAGCTATTTTTGAAAAACGGCTCTCTGATGGCCAAGTTAGATGAGCAGAGTATGTAGAGAGAGAGAGTATATGCGTTTCTTAGTCAAAGTGTGCATACCTTTAAATGAAATGAAGGTTGACTTTATATAGCACAGCTC
>BRYE01000016.1:23731997-23734497 GCA_030159115.1 Actinidia arguta var. hypoleuca | reverse complement strand
CTTCAATTTTCTAAAGGACACAAATTGTTTTGACTCCACTTGGTGCACATTTTCTTACTTTACATGAATATGATGTATGTCCATTGTTATTACAACAATTACAAGTAAAATGCAGTGCAATAGGTGGGGAAGCTTTGACAAAAATATTTTTATATAGTTTTTGTTGCTTTAACGGGTTGTACCCTAACCCGGCTCTATCATATACATATATTTGTGATCCAAGTTATAAATTTAAATTCTTTTGTCCTTGAGTAATTTTTTCAAGACATGAAGTTAAATCTTTTGCTTTATTATGTAAATCATCATTTTCTAATTTTGTTTATTAGCATGTGATTTTAGTTGATTGATCTCAATATTAAGAAATGCAATAAGTTTCTTTAACATGCTATTTTTGGAGGCCATTTTCAATGACTCTTCATACAACTCATCATATGTGTTTTGTAATTCATCAAAAGAGTTAGATTCGTAGAATACCTCATTTGATTCTTCTTCTTTGGCGACAAAGCAAAGGTTTGCCACTTCTTGATCACTTGATTTAGCATCGGATGTATCAATATCACTTTCTCCCCAAGCTGCAAAGACTTTCTTGAATTTTTCAAATTTGGCATTTCTCATCTTTTCTCGAGTACTTTTTGAGCTTAGGGCAATCAATTTTCATGTACCCGGGCTTTTTGCATTTAAAGAAAATGTTAGGGTCCTTTTGTTCCGCATCTTTGCCAAGGTTTTTCCTTCCTTGTCTTATAAGGAATTGGCCTTTCTTAAACATTTTGTTGAATCTTCGTATGAAGAGAGTCATATCCTTGTCACTTTCATCATCATTTTTTATTTCATCGTTGTCTTGTGATGATGAAGTCTTGAAGGCAATTTTCCTCTTTTTTTTTTGCTTTCATCACTTTCCTCATTACTCTTTAAAGTGATCTCATGTGTCATGAG
The DNA here is from genome assembly GCA_030159115.1 of Actinidia arguta var. hypoleuca. Taxonomy (NCBI): domain Eukaryota; kingdom Viridiplantae; phylum Streptophyta; class Magnoliopsida; order Ericales; family Actinidiaceae; genus Actinidia; species Actinidia arguta. The sequence continues at coordinate 23,733,564 of BRYE01000016.1, read as the reverse complement.
AGATCCGAGTAATTCATCAAGACCCATTTTTGTAAGGTCTTTTCCTTCTTCAATGGCGGTCACTTTTAGTCCCCAACTTCTTGGTATAATTTTTTTGACCATTTTCACATTAGTGTAGATTTTACTGAAAGATTTTAAACCATTTATAATATCAGTAAATCTAATAAATATTTCAGAAATTGTTTCATTTCATTCTTTTTTAAATAATTCATATTTATGAACTAGTATGCTTATTTTCGATTCTTTTACCTGACTTGTCCCCTCATGGGTGACCTCTAATTTATCCCAAATTTTCTTAACCGTTTCGCATCCGGATATTCTATTGAATTCATTTATGTCTAAGGCACAATACAATGTATGAATGGCCTTGGCATTGTTTTGTACATTTTTTTTGTCCAAGGTGTCCATTCATCTTGAGGTTTTAAAACCTCTCCCTTTTCCATTATTTTTGTAGGAATAATAGGACCATTTTCAATGATGCTCCGCCATGTATAATCGTTGGCTTGAATGTAAATTCTCATTCTAGCCTTCCAATAGTTACTACCGGAAAATAATGAAGGTCTATTTGTGAATTGGCCTTCAGCCATGTGTTCCTATGATGTTGGCCATAGATCCGAAAATGTTAAGTCCTGTTTTGATACCAATTGTTAGCTAAAAAAAAGAATATAAGGGGGTAAAATAGGTTTGCTACTCTTAATGGCCAATTAAAATTTTCTTAATAATAATTCTACTATGCATTCTAATCAAATATATAAGCAGTAATGAGAAGAGAGAAAAGAGTGCAAACGATTTATATTGGTTTGGTGAATCCTTGCCTACATCCACTCACCAAGTCCTCCTTGGGTATTCACTCTCTTCAAGCTTCCGAGTGCTTGAAAAACCTTTACAACGCTAGAGTGACTCTAGTCTTCAAAAGATTCCCTCTCTTGGGATACAGTCGCTAGAGAGCCTCTAGTCTTCGAGAGTAAAGATGTTGATTGATCAACACGCAATGGAAGGGATTTTAATGTTGGGGATTGTGTATATTTTTCCAATTGGAGTCATGGACAAGCTTCAATATATTTAGAAATTTGAAGCTCCTGCCAACATACTATGGACTCGCAAGGTTTTTCTAAGGACTTTTTGAAGCTTGTAAGATGGATTTACCTGCAGACTCAAAAGTCCACCCTGTTTTCCGTGGCTCTTTCTCAAATCTCAAGAAATAGGTGGGACAACCTATTGAGATTCAAGGAATGCTTTAATGGTTTGCAGCAAGAGGATGTCTCCTGGGATGGGGAAGGGAGTGACAGGTATGAAAGCATAAACTTCCTTTTAGCCAACTCTAATGCTCGCATGTGGTTAGTTAAGCTTGTTATTTGTTAGTTGAATCTATTATTGTAAGTCGGCCGGGCAAAAAGAGTCCATAACAAGAGGATGAGTAAATAGGGAGCTCCATAGGGGAAGAAGGTTATCGAGAATCCATAGAAATATTGAACAAGAATATCGCTGGAGTCGGTTCATTTTCACCAGTGCAAGATTTATAGATCAATAATCAATTCCTTCCATTACCACACCTTCTTCCAAAAAA
>BRYE01000016.1:23714497-23721997 GCA_030159115.1 Actinidia arguta var. hypoleuca | reverse complement strand
TAAAAAAGAAGGAATTAAGTATGAGAAAATATTTTCACCGATCTCTATACTTAAGTCTATTCAAGTTCTCTTCTTTATTGCGGCACATTTCGATTATCAAATTTGACAAATGGACGTCAAGATTGTATTTTTGAATGACAATCCTAAGGAAGACATCTATACGATGCAACCAGATGGTTTCATAACTAAGGGCTAAAAGCATATGATATGCAAATTGTATAGGGCTATTTATGGACTTAATTAAGTCTCCCGAAGTTGGAACATTCATTTTGATCAGAAGATCAAATCTTTTATTTTGAACAAAATACAGACAAACCATGTGTGTATTTTAATTTCATACGTAGATGATATTATACTCATTGGGAATGATGTAGAGGCATTGATCTACTGTAAGAATCTGGTTGACAAATTATTTTAACACGAAGGACTTGGGAGAAGTAAGCTACATTTTAGGAATCAAGTTTTTGCGAGATCTCTGGAATAAAATGTTAGGCTTATCACAAGCTGCATATGTAAATAAGATTCTTGTCAAATTTGCAATGCATAACTCCAAGAAAGGGTTATAACCTTTCAGGCATGGAGTTTCTTTGTCTAAAGAATAGTGTCCTAAGACTTTTGAAGATGAGCAACGTTTGAAGGTAGTTCCTTATGTTTCAGTAGTAGGAAGCCTAATGTATGTTATGTTTTGCACTAGACCAGATATCCGTTATTCTGTGGGCATGATCAACAAATATTAATCTAATCCGAGACCAGAAAATTGGCCCGCGGTGAAACATATTTTCAAGTACTTGAGAAGGACTAAAGATTATATGTTCACCTATAGAGATTCAGATTTAATTCTAGTCGGTTACACAGATTCAGATTTCATGTCAAACATGAATTTCAGAAAGTCAACATCTGGATATGTGTTCACTCTTAGGGGTACAACTGTCAGTTGGAAGAGTATAAAGCAACAGTGTATTACTGACTCAATAACTGAAGTAGAGTATGTAGTAGCTACTGAAGCAGTCAAAGAGGTAGTATGGATTAAAAAGTTTCTCTTGGAGTTAGGTGGGGTTCCACAAGCTCAATTATCCATTATACTTTATTATGATAATAATGGGGCTATTGCTCAATCTAAAGATCCCATGAATCACAAGGGTGGAAAACACATAGAATGTAAATATCACCTAATTAAGGAGATAGTGCGGCATGAAGATGTCATAGTTACTAAGGTTGTATCAGCAGACAACTTAGCAGATCCATTTATTAAGGCTTAAACTTTTAGTTTTTTCAGCTTCATGTGGATATGATAGGTTTAATATGTGACCTTTTATGGACATGAGTGCAAGTGGAAGTTTGTTGAGTTTTGTATGCCCACATGTCCAAATATTTAATTATTATTTAAAATAAAAAATTATTTTAACATACAGTGGATGATGTTCTTATATATCATGAGATGATATGTCTCCAAGTTATCTAGATATACGATAAATGTGTAAAAATTAGATTTACACAGGGGATATATTAATCCTTGATCCTAATAGTTTTATTTAGTTCACAGTCGGTAATGAGTTAGGATTTCTCATTTGCGAAGAGTATAATTTTGTTAACCTCTATATGATATGGTGGTTTATCTCAAATATCAAAATAGGTGACTCTAGATTAAAGTATTTGTGTATTATGTAACGCACTGAATCGGATCGTCGTAAAAAAATAATTCATATAAAACTGTCATTTAATGATGAAATTTTATATATGCTACTTGTAATTGACTTTTAATCTTGAGAGAATGGTGAACTCAAGTTCTTTACATTGGTCAAGATGAAATCTCATTCTCTTTTAGGAAAAAACGGGTATCACTTGTGAGTTAATTCATTAATTTAGTCATTGAAATTCGAATCTGATTTTTCGATAAATTATTTATCAAAATGAAGACTTATTATTTTGGTGACTAAATAAGAAATAAATTATGAATCATAAGATTTAGAAATAATTAGAGTTTAGTAGATAGTTAATTAATCCAAACCTAATTATTGGTACCAATGAAGAGGGATTTTGATTATGGTAATAAAATAGCGGTAAATAGTATTTTAGTCTTTTCACTTTAGAGTGCAGTCCAAATTATTTAGTGGAGTTAATTTGAATTAATTAAATTACTTAATTAAGTTATGCGACAACTAGTACTTTTAGTATTTTAATTGAAGTAAAACTAGGACTCCCTAAGATCTTTATCCTTGCTTTAGTTAGAGACGTAGTCTCTCTCTCTCTCTCTCTCTCTCTCTCTCTATATATATATATATATATATATATATATATATATGATATGTGGACTGCCAATCGAAAAGACTTTCTTTATAGAATTTTTGTGATAAAAAATTGAGAGTCCACACTCTAGAAAGATTGGTTAAGGTTGAGGGAAAATGAGAGAATATCAGAGGGTCTAGAAAACTAGAAAAATAAATTTTAAAGCATTTAGGATTAGGGTTATTGAGAAAAATAAGTTGCTGGAATTTTATAGGCAGCAATCATAGCAGCGCCCGCAACCTATTGTCGCGATAAGCAGGCAGTAGCCCAAAGCATCAAAGGCTGTAGCGATCCAGAAAAGGGGTGTTTCAATTCGTCTATCAATCCTTGATTAATTCTCACATTTTTTTAAGATATCTTAAACCCCCTGTTGATTAACGTTGTACATTTTATATGGCTCATGATTTGAAAAAGAAAAAAATTAAAAATTACTCTTTCATTCGCAGGATACTATCCCCTTCACCAACAATCCCAAGGGTTTGTCTATAGCATCATTGAAGAATTTGCCCATTAGAATAGTAATATAGCCGCTGGAATTTAATCTGGACCATTGGATCAAGATTTGGAGCGTTAAGATTGAAAAACCCAAACTTTGGTCGATACTCCTTTAATTCCAAGGCTGCTCAAAACTTCGGTCGATGTTTTTCCAAACTTTGGTCCACCAAAATATTTTGGCTCACAAAACATGTTTCAGTAAAATAGCCGTAACTTTTTCATTAGAATTTTTGCACACAGTTTGCGGTGTTGTAAACTAAACTTTTGGGGATACATTCTAGACTCAAGAAATTATGCATTGGGACTTTTGAATCCTTAGATAATCCCATTTGAAGTTGACCCATCCTGAATACAAATCTATAGAAATGCAATCTGATAATGCATCACTTCTTTAGTCATAACTTCTTTAATACTTGAAATTTGATCATGAGATTAGTTCCACTAGAAAGTTAACTTCCATGGATTGACTCTAGACTCAAACGGTTCTAGATTTGGAGCTTTGAAGCTTGAGATAATTCCATTTGACATCGACTCAAGATTTTAGAAAATTCTTTTTCAAGTTATTGCTTAAGCATTCCTTAAGCAATGAACTTGTGGTAGGGTCAAAACACGTTCTTATGAATGATTGAATACTTCTACCAAGTCTAATAGCATATATACAACATTTATGATTTGTGAGAATAAACAGAATGGTATTGTAATAATAATTGAGTCTGTTTAAGCCTACTTGAATGATTTGTGCATATTTATGACTTGTGAACATTCAATATGAAAGGAATGTGTTACTATTATAAAATCAACACTTTGATCAGATCATTAAACATAAATAAGACTTGTGTGAATACTCAAACGGCTCAAAACAAGTGTATATCAAAATATGACCATATAAGTTATTGGTTTACAAGATTTGTAAAAATAAGTGAGATATACAAATTGAATTTTATTAGTTGTTAACCATTTTCATTACTTTCAATAGTATAAATGATTTTTAGATTCAATGTGTAAGATGCAAGCAAGTATAAAGCACATGATTGAACTTGAGAAATAAGATTTCAAGCTACAGTATAATTCTATGCAAAATATAGCATATTGAGTTGAACAAATTAAATCCTATTTCAAAAGAAGGAAACACATACGAGTGAAAAAATAGATTTCATGAAGTGCAATTAAGTTCTCTAAAAAATATAACATTTAGCATGCGAGAAAACTTGTACAATGCTAAAGGCAAGTCCAAAACAAATATACATACGATATAGCATATAAACATGCTCAAGCAATGTGCTTTAAGCTTAGCAACCAAGATGTAAATAAGTGTAAAAAAATATAGCTAAGCTTGAGAATCATGAATTCAAGTCATTGAATAATATTATGCAAGACTGGCATATTGACTTGAATATGATGAAAATATATTTTTATGATAATAAGCTATAATGTTCCATTTCATCAATTACGTAAATTATAACTCGTACCCAAGTTAAATGTGAGTTGGTTTTATTTTAGGGATCAAGGTGGTAAGAATTTAAGTTAGAACTTTTCGAAACCTTAGAATTCAGTTTTTTGCCCAAGATCCTTCTTAGAGTTCGAATTATAGTATTGGCGTTCGAACGCTAAAAACAAATTCTCCCAGTGTTCGAATGCTAATAACAGAGTTCGAACGCTTACACTTGTAATGAGTTTTATCAATTTTTATGCTCTCTGGACTTTCGAACGTAGAGTTTGAATGCTAAAGCTAAGATTTCTTCTTGGCGTTCGAATGCTAAATAGGGCATTTGAACGCCAAGGCCTATAACAGATTTCAGTCAGTTCAGGTCTTTAGAACGTTCGAACGTAGAGTTCGAACGCTAGGGCTGAATTCCTTCTTAGAGTTCGAATGCTAATATTGGCGTTCGAACGGTAATAATAAGTATAAAAAAAAAGATAAAGAAAGAAAAGAAAGAGGAACAAAGAAGTAAAGATGGGAGAGGGCACATTGGATTATTTCCTTGGTGTGCCTTAGATATACACACTCATACACACACTCCACACACACGTACGAGAGAGAGAGAGGGAGAGAGAGAGAGAGAGAAAGAGAAGAAGAAAAAGAGAAGAAAAGAGAAGAAGAAGAAGAAGAGGATAAGGAGGCGAGTGAGAGAGAAAGAGCCTTGACGAGCTAAAAATAGGCTAGGAGAAGCCGTTATTGAGACTTGAGGAGCTTGGAAAAAAGGTAAAGAACTTTAACCCTTTTATATTATGTAAGTATATATGTATAGGTGGCATGTAGGTTAGTTTTAAGGACTCCATTGAGTCTCAATTACGTTAAAATGCATGTATTAGAGCTTGAATCAAGTGATTTGGGTGTGGGGTTGTAAAACCCCCAAATTGAAACATGTGGGGTTTTGTTTAATTTCAATCTTAGATCTACCATACTAGGGTTGTTCTTAAAGGCTAGTTTTGAGTTATTGTAGTCCCCTTTAGTTGTGCTTGGTACCCTAGGAGCCTTGAAAGAAGTTGGGTTGTGTTTGGAAAGTTTTGATAATTTTTGAAATTCATTTCTGTTACTGCTACTGCATATGCTTAGCATTCGAACGTCTCTGCTGAGTGTTCGAACGCCTCTGCTGAGTGTTCGAACGCACAAAGGAGAATTTAGCCATTTTTGCCTTAGCATTCGAACGTTCCGCATAAGCGTTTGAACGGAAACTGTTTAACACTTAGTGTTCGAACTTCGAACTCCAGACCCAGCATTCGAACACCAAGCCCAATTCCAAACAATTTTGGTCTCTTTCCTTAGACATTTTATATTTTGCCTAGATTATGTTAGACCCCATGACTTACCTGCATGAAGCCATTAGGCCCACGTTCAAGGAGTTTTGACTTAGAGTGAGGGTATATTAAGTTAAGTCGAGAGTTTGGTATTAGTTGGTTATTTCACTTGTATTATCGAACATAGTATTGATATCCCATACCTTATGTTCTTTTAAATGTAGGAACATCGAGCCTAGCACCTAGTCGAGGGAATTTAGGTGAGTAACATGATGTCATTAATAAAATTATGTATTTTCAAAATATTTTCAATACGTACTATGATATATTCAAATGTTTTCTATGTTTCACTGCATAAAATGAATATGTTATAATATGAAAGTCATGTCTTCTAAATATATGAGTTGTTATTATGTTATGAATGAAAAATCCATGGATACATGATTTACATGAGAAAAATAAAATATGTTCAATGTATAGTGACACTCGAGGTTTTCTCGTGGCGAGACCTTAACCAAGTCCGATAGTCCTACGACAAGAGACGTGAAATAAACTATCTATGATAGAGACGTCTCTGGCCTAAAGAGCCCCAGTGTAACCTATTCGGTTACTATGTTATGCCAAGTTGTTACACTTTTCATGATATGCTATGTTCATGATTATGAAAGTTTAATCTATACTATGCTTATGTGAGCTTCAAGTTTATGAAAATTACGTTTCAAAAAAAGCTATGATAAGCTTACATGATAGTTTCAACGAGATATGTATGATATATAAATGATCCATGGTATTTTACGTTCATGCATTATTGTTATTTACTAAGCATATAGCTTATGTTTTTGAAAATCATTTTCAGGAAGTCAATCCAAGGAGCCTTAAGAAGAAGATAGCAGACATATTTTAGTTTTACGGCCCAAGGGCCTTATGATGTTTTGTACGAGGTAGACCCTATTTTATTTAGCTGTGTTATGACTAGTTGGCCTTGTTATATATGTATAAAGTTAAAAACTTAGGCACAACTCTATGTACTTTGTATGTCATCTACACTTTCTATTTTTAGTTATTATGACATTTTTGCAAAATTTCATATCATTATAAATGAGTATGCACAGGTGATCAATCGGGTTAAGGTAAGTCGGCCTTGGTGGGTAAGCCACCGGCCTATCACGTGCCTTTGATCTGCATAGGTCGGGTTACAGGGCGTGACAGAGTGGTATCAGAGCTATAGGTTGACACCATACGATAGGGTCATGTCTAGATAGAACCTTAGGATTGATTGGAGTATTTATTATATGCTAAACGTGTTATATGAATTATGATTATAACAAGTATCTAAACAATCAATATGCTTGTAGTGAGCTATGTCGCCTAGAAGGGAAGGCTGGGGCCGTCGAGGGGCCGTGGAACCTGAAGGTCGAATTGATCATATCGAGAGGATCCTAGAGGGACTTGTTCAAGTAGTCCAGGATGCTCACAACAATAACCACGATAATGCACCACAACAACCAGCAATGCCAGTGCCAGGAGCCGAGGTGGTGCACCGTACCACAGTCAAGCAATTTTAACAATTGAAGCCCCCAACTTTTCATGGAAACCTCAATCCCATGGCCGCGGAGTCTTGGCTCTTGGGAATCCAGAGGGTATTCGAAGTCTTACAATGCACCGAAGAGTAGAAGGTTACCTTTGCCACGTTTACTTTTGAGGGAGCCACCTTAGTATGGTGGCAATTGAAGAAGCCGTTGGAGCCAATATGGTTGTGGCCCAGATTCTTGAAAGTGTTCAATGACGAGTATTTTTTTAAGATGGTCCAGGATCAGAAAACTATAGAATTTCTAAATTTAAAGCAAGGTAAGATGACCATAGTGAAATATAATAACCAAATTTATGGAGTTATGTCGTTATGCCTCGCACATAGTGTTAATGGAATATCGCAAGGTGAGAAAGTTTGAAGCTGGACTACGATAGAATATACAAAATAAA
>BRYE01000016.1:23706997-23709497 GCA_030159115.1 Actinidia arguta var. hypoleuca | reverse complement strand
GTAGAAGTGTTTGAATGAAGACTATTTAACACTTAGTGCTCGAACGCTAGACCCATCATTCGAACACCAAGCCCAATTCCAAGCAGTTTTGGTTTTTTTCCTTAGACATTTTATATTTTTGCCTAGAGTATGGTAGACCCCATGACCTACCTGTACGAAGACATTAGGCCCACATTCAAGGGGTTTTGACTTAGAGTGAGGGTATCTTAAGTTAAGTCGGGAGTTTGGTATTAGTTCATTATTTCACTTGTATTATCGAACATAGTATTGATATCCCATACCTTATGATCTTTTAAATGTAGGAACGCCGAGTCTAGCACCTAGTCGAGGGAATCAATGTGAGTAACATGATGTCATGAACAAAATTATATATTTTTAAAATATTTTCAATACGTACTATGATATATTCAAATGGTTTCATGTTTCAATGCATAAAATGAATATGTTATAATATGAAAGCAATGTCTGCTAAATATATGAGATGTTATTATACTATGAATGAAAAACTCATAGATACATGATTTACATGAGAAAAATAAAATATGTTCAATGTATAGTGACACTTGGGGTCTTCTCGTGGCGAGACCTTAACCAAGTCCGATAGTCCTACGATAGTGGACGTGAAATAAACTATCTACAATAGAGACGTCTTTGGCCTAAAGAGCCCCAGCGTAACCTATACGGTTATTATGTTATGCCAAGTTGTTACGCTTTTTATGATATGCTATGTTCATGACCATTTTGCCCCTCCCTCCATCTTCCTCTCTCTCAAACACCTACACACACACAGAGAGAGATTCATATCCCTAGTGCATCACACTCACATTATATATTGGTTCTCATCGTTCTGCTTTTAGAGTCAGTGTTGAAGTTCTCTTTCACAAATTAGAAAAAAAAGATGGGATAGTTAGACAAAGATGCATAGAGTGAACCAACTAGCAAATAAAGAATAACCTAAAAAATAAATCAAGATTCGGTAGGTAGAGGGCCCAAAATCAAGCAACAAAATAGAGCAACATGAAAAGAAAGACAACTAAAAAGCACAATTTTTATAAAATCACTCTATCTCAACATAGAGAGATAAAGAAAAAAGTAGTAGCAATAAAAAACTTGAAAACTTGAGGCCATGGTTCTCGCTTGAAATCAATGACCTACCGTAGAATTGCAAGAGCAACCCCATACTTAGTTTCTATAATACGATGAACCAAAACAACTCAACAATCCAACTCAACTAATAGTTGACACCATGATGATATTTATATATGAATTCTGCAATCCTTAACATGACGAACAACAATACCTGTCCAAAATGGAGGAACCCCACAAAGCAAAATGTAAAGAATCAGACAGGCACTCCATATATCAACTTCTGGTCCATAATTTAACTTCAAAACCTCAAGTGAACCTATTCATTGGGCCTTCTCTGTTTCTTTGTCATGTTCTTCCATTTCTCCCTTATGATCTTGACAATCTGTTAAAAAAATAAATTTTTGAATTTTTGAATTAGCATGGGATTAATGGAAAAAACTTTAAAATAGAAGCCAAAACACTTCAATTACCTCTAAAACACTCTTGTTCTCTACAAGTAAAACTCCTCATCGCTCGCTCGCAAAAACAAAAAAATGCCGACATTAGGTGTTTCGGTTTTGACGGGTCATTTTCCTTTCTGCCAAACAAAAACAAAAAATTCGATGAGATAGTGGGAGTGAAAGAGAGAGAGAGAATGGTGAATTTACTTCTTCTTCTTCTTGTCGTCTATTTCTTTTGCTTCCTGTTTGAACTGGAGATACTGCTCAAGCAATTCCATGACTGTCCTTGACTTCTGCTCTTACTCCAACAACTTCGTCGCTTCGTTCTCGCATTTCTCGTTCCCAATAACCTTCAAATAAGCTTCCTTACTAGCCACATCAAGTCCAACTATTAGAATATGCATTTCTTTTTTAGCAAACATGCGACTAAGAAGTTTGGTGAAGGATAGCCCCATCTTTGTATCTGATAGTAGATCCAGTAAATGCTTAGATACTTGTCAAGAAAAAACAAAACCAACACAAAAAAGGGTTAATACCAGAAGTTTTATTTAAAATAAGAGGAAGAGACAGATCCTGAAGTGATACTTAACTTAAAATTTTGAGCACATGTTCTATAAAATCAACACAAAATAATGAAAACTAAACGACATCAGCTCTTATGAGAGGAATTTCTTGAGAAAAAAGGAATCTAGAGCAACTTGTCAGCTCTATTAGACCAATCCATAGAAGCCTATCCTGGATATTTTGGTTCCATAATATCTGAGTATCATAAAGCATATGAGGAAGCTGAGTAGGGACGAATTGAAATAATAGTGTTCATATGGCCAATGCTGGTGTTGAGGGTTTACTGAAATTCATTCAAACAACCATCAAAAAATAGATCCAGAAATCAAGATTCATTATCTTTGTTTAGGGAAAAAAATTAACGAAAAAATCAAGAATCATCTTCGGTTTCCCTTTCTTAGGCTGCC
>BRYE01000016.1:23686997-23691997 GCA_030159115.1 Actinidia arguta var. hypoleuca | reverse complement strand
AAATATGATGCACTTTTCTACTTCCTCACCTCCAACCCACCACCTCATAAACACTTGTACTGCTGCTGCTACTGCTACTACTTCCACTATTGTAAACTCCACTTCATCTAATGCCTCTCTAACAACAACAATGGACCACCCTAAGCTCATGATCAAGGCCTCTCAAGACCTCAACTACTTCTTTAGAGAAAATCTAAACCGTTCGTTCAGCGACAATAATGGTGATGAGGAAGACTGCGGAGCACCGGATCAAACCCTCCAGCTGTTTCCTCTTCGGAGTGGCGGAGATGGCGATGAGAGGGAGAAAATGAGCACCAACTTCACTCCTCAACAGTTTTTTGAGTTCCTTCCATTGAAGAATTAAAACTAATTGAGAAGGCCCAAAAAAAAAAAAGAGAGACCCATGTGAGGCTTAATTATGTACCTAAAATGAAAGATGGTGTTTTTATAGTTTGTATTGTTGTTGGGAATTAACTACTAACTATTGGTGCATGCATGCTTTTAATGTTGTGGATGTAACATTTCATGAAGGTGGCCTGAGGGTCAATGGTAGTATATGCGGGTATGAAAGAAGGTTGCCATAAAATGCATTTGGACCATGTTGGGTTAATTCAATGAAGGGCGACAATTGCAGTAAATATCACAGGACCTATATAGTGACAGGCCTACCCCTTGTTTGAGTAGCGACATGTGTGTGTGTGTGTGTGTGTGTGTGAGAGAGAGAGAGAGAGAGAGAGAGAGAGAGATGGGTTTTCCAATGAAGGCCGGTCTGAATTACTCTTATTTAGATGTGAGGGTTTGACGTTGAAATAAGGGGTGTTAAGGTGGATGTTGAAGTGACTTGTGGTATACAGGTTGGAGAGATGTGTGTTACAGAATCCAGTTCAGCCCTGCTAAATATATTTTCCCACTAATTTAACTAGTAAAATTATTAAAAAAATTTATATTAAATTAGTCAAAATATTTCAAAAATGTAATTTTACTACAGTTCTTAATCAAAAATCACAAAGAACTATTCAATTTTTCGGAATTTACTTTTATGTTGTTTTTCTAAATAGTGAAAATGACGTGGTTATTTAAAAAAAAATGCCTAAGTTGACCAAGCGAAAGTATTTATCAGATTTTTTGAAAATTTTTAGAGAAAATAGAAGACTAAAGCTTAAGGGTTTATTTAAGAAATGAAAATGCGAGTTCGCACCAGAAAATTTAAATATTTGGTACACATTGATAGAGTGGTTAAAAAGACAGTATGCATGGGTGGCAATTGGAGGAGTGATCATTTTATTGTAGAGGATTATGCTATATAGAGTTTTAAAATTGTCATGTTCAAATATATATTTTTATATTTTCTTAGGAGAAGCTAGCTTAGTTACATTATGGGGGATAGCTAGTAGTTGAAACCTAGCTAACTGCATCTTAATTGTTTAGGTTGTTCTTTCTATTATTTTTTTTAATTAATTAAATATATATTTTTTTGCCGATAAGACAGAATGAATAACTAAATTAAAAGAATTAGTTTTTAAATTATAATTTATCTTCAAATCTAATGAATCAAAAGGTAGCTTTCGGCGCGGGGTTCCAGAAGGTTTTCGATTGTGACTATAACCGTGCTAGAGATTCTTATGAGAGGCAGGTGGCCTAGCTGCACCCCAGTATTTTTCAGGAAGATTAACTAGCCTACTTGAAAGAGCTCGGGACTCCTTCAAATCACCCAACCTAGATTACAGCGGCCCCACTAGCTGAGCTCCCGGACTCGCCACAGTTTACTCCCCAATCATCTTCTTGGGCTTTAATGAAGAGAAATATGAGAACCAGCCAGCTGAGGATGAGGATGGTGCTGATGTTGATGTGGCTCAAGACAAAGAGCTCATGGAAGGTGAAGGAGAGAAGACTGGGATAGAGTTTCGTGCTTGCTGAGAGCTCAGCTAACTCTTTCCTAAAAAACTTGACTAAGTATACTTTAGATAAATTCGTGGGACAGAGCTCAGAGCTCACATGGAGCTCAACTAACTCTTTCCTAAAAGAAATTCTAAGTATACTTTAATGGTATGTCATTCTTCTTGTTTTTTCTAGTAGGGTGTCTTTAAGATAATTCAGACCGAGTACTCTTTCATTTGGCTATGGAAAATGCTTGACAATAATAACGAGCAACTCTTTCTTACAAGTGTATTTGATAAACATGTAAGCTCCAACTAAAAATTCTCTATGTTGAACCTTCTGGTCATAAATATTGGCTAACTATTTCTGATAATCAGCCATTTGTATCAGCATATTTTCTCTTCTTTTATCGGTAAGGTCGAGGTACCGAACTAAGATTTTCTCATTGTGACCTACGTTGTATACCTCAGTTTGTATTGTAGGCAAATCGACCTCTAGCGGGATTATAACTTCGAATTCGAAAGACAAAGAATAAGGCATTTCATTCGTTATTTTTTGTGATATGGTCTGATAGGCTCACAAAATATTTGGCAGTTCCTCAACCAATTTGCCTGTGGCTTTTTCAAGCCTCTTCTTGATTCTATTCATGATTGTCTTATTATTGGCCTCAGCTTTCCCGTTGCACTGTGGGTAGCTCGGTGTTGAATTATAAAACTCAATCTTCAGTTGATCCAACAAATCTTTAACTTTTTTTTCACAAACTGAGTCCCATTGTCAGATACGAATGCCCTGGGGATGCCAAATCTGGATAAAATGTTTCTTCGGATGATCCTGATTACATCCATCTCCTTGATTTAAGCTAGTGGTTTGGCCTTGACCCATTTTGTGAAGTAATCTGTCGATGCCAATAAGAATTTCTTGTTCACAAGAGCTCGGGGTAGGACCCCCATGATGTTCATTTCCCATTGGGCAAAGGACCATGGGCTGGTGAGAGAGGTCAAGTCCCTTGTTGGCTGATGGATTATAAGGGAAAAGAGCTAGCATTTGGTGCATTTATAGACAAACACCTAGGCATCTTTTTGTATGTATAGCCACCAATATTCTTGGGTCAAGGCTTGGTGAGCTAATAATCTTCCTCCGGAGTGCAGTCCACACATGCACTCCGGTGGATTTCAAAAAGTACATCTTCAACCAAGCTTAGGTGGACACACAGTAGGTAGGGGTATGATCTTTTGTATAAGTCTTTGGTGGGGAAAATCCAGAATCATGCTGCCTTTATTCGGAGTTTGTACGCCTCCCTCTTGTCCTCCAACAGCTTGTCAAGCCGTAAAAAAATTATGATTGGATCCATCCAGCTCGGTCCTAGTTCAATGTTAACTAGTATGGACTCCTGAGGCATTTCGTGACTGGAGGCCAAGGTCAAATTGATTGCAATGGTCTAGCCTATCTTTCCTTTAGAGACTGATGCCAAGCCTGCTAATGCATCTGCATGTGAATTCAAGTCTCTTCCCACTTACTCGATTTTTACTAACTTGAATCCGGTGAGGAGGTTATTTGCCATTACCAAATACTTGGCCATCTGATGCAGATAGCAAAGCTGAAGATGACTTGGAGACCTGAGGCCGTCGTTATACTCGCGTGGTTGGTTAACTTTAATCGGATGTAACTTTTGCTGCGTAATTCTGTTTTTCTACTATAATATATCGCCAGAAAGCTCTCGACAAGACCAAGACCCTAGAAAATGAAAAAAAATGCCGCTAAGTATGATTTTTGGCCCGTTTAGTATTTTGGGCCTATTTTAGGGCTTATTATTTTAGTATTTCATTAAGGATTTCTTTTAACCCAGTTTGTACCGGGCCTTAGGGTTTTGGATGACTTATTTATACTCTTATTCGTATTATTTTCAGCATTTTTTGGAGATTAATAATATTTGTGTGCAACTTTGCGCCGTTTTCCAATTTTTGGTATTCTCGCGAATCAACAAGCGTTTGATGTCTCTTTGCCTGGTATTGCTTTGAATCAACAAGTTTAAGGAAGAAATCCGAATCGGTATTCTTTGGAATCAACGGCTAGGGTTTGGTTTTCGATTTCTTATTTGTAGTCGCTGCATCAGTTGGTATCAGAGCTCAGTTCCAATTCTGATTTGTGTAGTGTGTTATCATGCTGCCCAAACAAAAGACAATTCAAGAAGTGATAGAGAACGACAAGATGGTTAGGTTAGAACAAGTGGTTGAGAATCTGGATGATAGTGTGGCCACCATGCAAATCCAAATGCAGCAGCAAATCCAAATGCAATAGCAACAACAACAACGACACTATCAGAATCCGCGTGTAGCAGAAGAGGGAGAAAGAGATGACGTCAAAAGCGAGGAGGAAGAGAACCCCTTCGCGAAAGGACAACTAGAACAACATTTTGAGAGGCAACCCGGATACCCACGCAGGGTGGGAGGCCAATAGGCTGAGGCTTTTTTGAATCGGTGGGAAGCAGGCCTAAAAATTGATATACCAGAGTCTCTGGGACCTCTTTTTTGAATCAGTTGAAGAGGTTTTAGAATTCAAAAAGGTCCCAGAGAACAAACGGGTTCCCGTTGTTGCGACTCATTTTCGTGGAAGGGCTGCGGCGTGGTAGCAACAATTGAAGGTAAATCTTGCGAGGTTGGGAAAGAGGAAGATCGAATCTTGGGATAGACTAAAGAAGCATCTCCTTGAGGCATTCTTGCCCCATAACTATGCACGGATGATGTATCAAAAGTTCTAGAATTTGAGGCAGGGTACGAGAACGGTGGATAAGTATACCACCGAGTTTTATCAGTTGATGGCACGTAATGATTTGGGCAAAACTGATGACCAATTGGTTTCAAAATATATCGGGGGATTGCAGATCCAATATCAAGACACCCTGAACATGTTTGATTTGTACTCCATTTCAGATGCTTATTAAAAAGCGCTACAGCTTGAGAGGCAGGCAAAGTAGCGCCCTATTGTCCTGCCCTGGACTGGAGTAGGTAGTTGGGGTGTGGGTCAACAAGAGATTGTATGTGGTGGGGGCGCAACTAGGGGTGTGGTTAGCAAACCACCAACTACAAATCTGGTTAAACCTGTGACTAGTAGTGCAGATCGCT
>BRYE01000016.1:23674497-23684497 GCA_030159115.1 Actinidia arguta var. hypoleuca | reverse complement strand
TCCAGATTTGAAGAGGGTATATAAGAAGGCTAAGGATTTCATTAGTGATTTACAGGATGTCCATAAATAAGTGCAACAGAATTTACTTGAGTCGACGATAAAGTATAAGGACGCGGCTGACAAGAAGCGACGCTTGGTGGAGTTAGATGAGGGGGATTTTGTGTGGGCAGTGCTGACCAAGGATCGATATTCGGCGCACCAGTATAGCAAGCTGGCAGCGTAGAAAGTTGGGCCGTATGAGATCATCGAGAAGATCAATCCTAATGCCTACCGGTTAAAGCTACCAAGCCACACCAACACTTCGGATGTGTTCAATGTGAAACATCTCATACCTTATCGTAGTGACAGTTCGGAGGAGGAGGAGGAGGAGGTACTGAATTCGAGGGCGAATTCCTTCCAACCTGAGGAGGATAACTGATGCAGTGACTACAAACAAGAAATCAAAAACCAAACCCTAGCCGTTGATTCTGAAGAATACCAGTTCGGATTTCTTCCTTAAACTTATTGATTCAAAGCAATACCAAGCAAAGAGGCATCAAACGCTCGTTGATTCGCGAGAATACCGAACGATTGGAAAACGGCACAAAGTTGCACACAAATATTATTAATCTCTAAAAACCGCTGAAAATAATACAAATAAGAGTATAAATAAGTCATCCAAAACCCTAAGGCCCGGTACAAACCGGGTTAAAAAAAATACTTAACGAAATCCTAAAATAGTAAGCCCCAAAACAGGCCCAAAATACTAAACGGGACAAAAATCATACTTAGAGGCATTTTTTTGCATTTTTCAAGGTCTTCGTCTAGTTGAGAGATTTTCGACGATATATTATAATAGAAAAACGGAGTTACGCAGCAAAAGTTACATCCGATTAAAGTTTACCGACCACGCGAGTATAACGACGGTCTCGGGTCTCCAAGTAATCTTTAGCTTTGCTATCTGCATCACCATCTTGGTCCCCCGAGATTTAAATTTTCCTATAACCTGGTTGACAACTGAATATGTAGAGCTCAGGAACCTTTAGTTTTCTGGTGGACTAGAGTCCCGCAATGAAGGCTTCGTATTCAATTTCGTTTTTTGTGGCAAAGAAGTTTAGCCTGAGGCATTGCTAAAAAATTATTCTTTTCGGGCTTTTTAAAACTACACCTACCCCCGCCCTTAGGTTGTTCTTTGCTCCATCAACGAACATTTTTCACTCCATGTTGCGATTAACCCTAAGGTGGTTTTATGATAATCTCTGGAACCTTAGTGATTTCTTCGGTGTTGGCTGCTTTCCCAATTGGGAATGGTTCCTTGATGGCTTTCTAGTTCTTCTGTACTGATTGTGCCTCAACTGGTCGGGTCTCGGCTGGTTTTGCCTCTAAGCTCTCCTCCGTCTTGTGTGCAATTGCAAGGCTCCCTTGCTCTGGATTCACAGCTTGAGATGAGAACTCCGCAACAAAGTTTGCAAGGACTTGTCGTTTAATTGTTGCCCTTGGCAAAAATTTTATGTCGGATTGGCCGAGCTCGATAGACCACTTAGAGAGTTGACCAGATAGGTCTGTCTTTGACAAAGTGATGGGGTGAATTTGGAAATAATACATAAGTTTCCGCGAGGTCATGACTAGGTCCAAAATGAGTTTTTCTAGTGATAGGTACCTTATTTGGCTATTCATAAATATTTTACTAACAAAGTAGATCGGGCATTGCTCTCCGTTTACCTCTCTAAGCAGTACCGAGCTGGAGGCTTGTTCAGAGACAACAAGGTAAACATAGAGAAACTCTCCCTCATCCGAGGTGAAAAGCAATGGTGGTTCTATCAGATATTTCTTAAAATTTTGGAGTGCAAGCTCACACTCCTCATTCCATAAAAACTTTTGATTTTTGCAAAGGAGCTGAAAGATTGGGCGGCATTTGTCAGAGGACTTACTGATGAATCGATTAAGTGCTGCTACCATCCCGGTCAATTTCTAGACTTCCTTCGTAGTCCTTAGGCTGACGAGGTTGTTGATTGACGCAATTTGTGGTAGATTCACCTCGATTCCTCGTCTCGTAACCAAATGCCCTAAAAACTTTCCCGAGTTAATCCCAAAGGCACATTTTGCCGCGTTCAACCTCAGTCTATGCTTTTTTAGTATCTCGAATACTTCGGTCAAATCCTTCATGTGGTCTGGCTCTCTCTTGCTTTAGACCACCATATCATCAATGTAAGCGTCCATAGGCTTACCCATGATTGGCTCAAACATTTTCGTGACCATCCTCTGATTTGTGGCACTAGCATTCTTTAATCCGAAGGGCATGACCTTGTAACAAAATATGCTATGGGGAGTGATGAAAGTGGTTTTCTCTTGATCCAGCTCATGCATTGCTATTTGGTAGTAACCTCAGTAAGCATCTTGGAAACTCATTCTGGTGTGGCCTGAGGTAGAATCTATAAATTGGTCAATTTTTTGCAAAAGAAAACAGTCTTTTGGGCAAGCTCGGTTGAGACTCATGAAATCAACACAGACCCTCCATTTGCCAATCTTCTTCTTCACCACGACTATATTGGATAGCTAGCCCAGGTAGAGAACTTTTGTTATCACACTTGATTCTTTTAACTTCTTAGCCTCTTCTATCACTGTGTCAACGTGCTCAAGCACGGATCTTCTTCCTCTTTGTTTCACTAGTCTGGCATTCGAGAGAACATTAAACTCATGTTTGATGAAGTTGGGGTCTATCTTGGGCATCTCATAGGGTGTCCATACGAAGGCCTCGATATTTTCCATGAGGAACTAGATAAGCTTGGTTCTCTCTCGTTCTTCCAAGTTTGTACCAGTGAGAAAGAAACTATCCGAGCTTGGCTCATCTAATTCATAGCATATCAAGTCTTCCATGACCTTGGCCTCGGGGTCTCATCCCACATCTTCCAAAACCTCGATTTTTTCTTCAATCAGTTGCACCTCCTTCATGGTTGCTTTAGTGGAGATCATGGTGAGGTAGCATTGTTTAGCTTCCACCTAATCTCCATAAAGGGTCTTCTCACCTAGGGGGATGGCAAACTTAATAACTTGGTGCAATGTTGAAGTTACTCCTTTCATCATGTGCAACCAATCTTGGCTAACAATTGCGTTATACGGGGATAGTATATCAACAACGACAAACTCTGTCATTAGCTCTTGGGAACCAGCTCAGTTTTGAGAGTCATGGTTCCTAAAGGCCAATGAGACTAAGCAGTAAAATCAACCAGAGGAACTCGGACAGGTTTTAAGTCCATTTTTGATAGTTTTTGCTATTTAAACAAATCATAATACATCACCTCTACAAAACTTCCCATGTTGATTAAGATCCTTTTGACGTCATAATTATTGATCCTAAGTTGAATGACCAGAGGATCAGAATGGGGATGTTGACTTTCGAGGTCGGCTCTAGACAGTGGCAGAGCTAGAAAAAATATTCATGGGACAACCATTGGAAAAAAATTTTAGGGGGGCATTTATAATTTTTGATGGGGCAAATTGAAAAAAAAAATCTAGAATTATAGGTAAAAAAAATTCAAACTTGAGAGGGGACAGTTGCCCCCTAGGCCTATGCTCGCTCTGCCCCTGGCTCTAGAGAACGTGATGCTTCCTAATTTGAGCATCATTTGCCACCGCTTTTTAGCCGCTATCTGGACTGAGAGAACCTCGTTCATTTGTCTAATTATAAGAATCTCTCCTTGGATTCTATTCTCGAGATTAGAGTGATTTGGGCCCCTAATCATGTGAATTTTACCCAAGAAAAGGTCGGCATCTTCTTCCTTGTCCAAGGTCTTAGCTGCTTCCTTGTTGCCCCAGTCGAACCTAGGGTTGGGTTTGACCTCGGCCTTATCTGCTTTGGTCTTTTCGTGATTGACGAACTCCTTCAAGTGTCCATCTCTGACGAGTTGATCAAGAAAGGCCTTCAGAGGTTGGCAGTTCTCTGTTTTGTGTCTCCTTTCCTCGTGAAAGGAACATTTTCATCGTTGGTTGCACTTTCTTGGATCTCCCCCCATAAGTTCGGATTTTTTGAAAAATGACTTGTCTCAAATTCGGACAAGGATCTTGTAGATTGGCTCTTTAAAAACCACGTTGATTTCCTACCTCCCCCGGCCTTTGTAGTCAGTCGATCCTTATTTGTGTCTCTTGAACGACCCCTCACCCCGGAGAGTTGCACTTGTAGCTCGCTTTGCCTGCCTGACATCATCCTCCAATCGAGCAAACATTTTGACCTAGGACATGAGGTCCTAGAGATTGGTCAGATGATTGAGCATCAATTTCTCCCCAATTCTCTCTCTTGGAGTAAGTCTGAGCTTGTAGCTAGCCACTACCAATTCTTCTGAACATTTTTCAATTTCGTTGTAAATTTTCTAGTAGTGCTTACTGTAATTTTGAATTGACACGTTCTTGCCTTTCTTGAGAGTCAAGAGAGAGCTAACTCATTTTGGTGTCTTCGTATTTATGACAAACCGAGCCATGAATGACTCGATGAGTTGATAGAAGCTTTCAATTGATCTCGGTGGTAGTCGGTTGACTATTCCAACCCGAGAGACCTTAAGGTCGATGGAAACACATGGCACATCAGGGCGTCTATGTGATTCTAGAGAGCCATCATCTGCTTGACATGGCTGTTGTGGGATCTTCTTATCCTACAGTGTAAACCTCAGTGGCGTGAACTTCTTTGGCGGGTCTATTCCCTCAATTTCTTGGGAAAATGGAGTTTGGTATCTCGGGGCTGGTTCCTTTTGCACTGATACAGCCGCACGGGCTACCAATCCAGTTTGAATGATAGTTTTGATCGGTGTTGCGTTTGTTCAATTATTGAGTTTTTCACGCAAATCACCTTCTCGATTTCACTTATCATTAAGCATTTCATGGAGGTCCATGCTAGAGCGGGCTCAATGTGGTGACACCCTTCGCTTGCTAGATGCCAAGGATTTGTTATTGCCCTATGTTTCCAGGTCAATATGTGGCTTGTGTGGCTTCTCTCTACGGACTCCACGAGGTGGATCTTTTAAGCCTCTAGACCTTCCTTTGGAGATTTCTCCTTCATCTATTTGTGGCGATTTTATCAACTTTTTTCCAACCAGAATCTGTGCCATTTTGGCCAGTTATGCTTGTAGGCATTTAATGGTGATATCCCAACTTTCTCTGCCTTCAGGAAGCAACCAACCTGGCCTTTGCTTGGAGGTGGCCTTAGCCGTCCTCTAGACATCGGCCAATAGTTTAACCCCTTTGTCCATAGGAGTCCTGAGAGCATGAAGGGGCTCCTATCGGTTTTGATAGCTGTTAGAATAATTATCATCTTATGATGCCATCAGAAACGACCTTGCAAATGTCTATAACCAATTTTCCACAAACGGTGCAAATTGTGGGGGAATAAGCTCGAGAGATGAAAGAAAGAAAATTGAGGATAAACACCTATGGTGGTCTTGCGACAAAGATGAGAGCTGACACCACTTAGCAAGACATAAATATCCTAGCTACAGCACAGAAATAATGAGATCGGCCGCCGTAGTTGTTTTCTAGAAATGGCTCTCCGATGATCAAGTTAGATGACTGGAGAAAATATAGAGAGAGAAAGTGTATGTTCTTAATAGTTGAAAACGCATACCTTGAAAGACAACATAGGTTCTCCTTTTATAGCACAGCTCAGCGCCAGCTGTTATGTCAGTAGTTTGGTGACTGACTGAACCATGCCTCTACTACTCATTGGTAGCATGTCTCTATACCACAGACGTCTTGCTCCAGGTATGGGCCTGTAAGAAAAAACTCTGCCATGCAAGTTACCTTCTGTCCCTTGACATACCTTGGGATCTCTACTGACTGTTAGCTCTTGGTCATTCATGGCGTGGTCACCTTACCGAGCTTACTATATAGTAACAGCTTGGATGTGATGCAGATCTCTAGTTTAGCCAATGTCAGTATATGGTAGGATCTGACCGTGCTTTAGTGTTCGTCATCCCCTTACTTTGCGTCATGGTGGCTCTGTTGGAGATGCCCCTTGTCTTGGTGGGTCCCGAGCTTGCAGTCATTTATTTATCCTCTTACACCTATTATCTATGCTCATTTTAAGGGATAATGTTCTTGTTCTTGAGATTGGTTTGGAGATGCTTGATTAATTAATTTTTATCTCTATTGGTCTACTAGTATTATTCTATCTTGTATAATTTGGGTTATGAAAATTGAATACCATTTTCTTTTTCTTGTACATATTACTACAATTGTTTTTTTCCTATGCATGTGTGTCATCAACATGAAACCACGTAAACATCTCGAGTCTCTTATGTATACAAATAAAAATCCTGTACATATGTATATTATATATATCTTTGTTATTCTTTCATTTTTTATATTTTTTTTGTTTCTATACAAATAAAAAGGAAAACCTACTAGTCTCTAACCCTAATTAGTTTGTATGATCGCGGAAATGTTGACAATATATAAAACATTAAGTGGTATTTTTATAATATAATATACGAAAAAAATTAATCAAAAACAAAAAAAACAAAAAAAAACAATCTTAATTTCAAGCACCCAACCAATTGACACTGAGAGGCCTACTCACAAATAATAAAACATTTCACTCTAGTGTGAAATAAACTATTCCAATACAGAGTCTCTTACTATTAGGTTGGGTTTTGTGGTACTCTAAAGAATAAGAATCAGCCAACTTCAATGTGTTATCTTAGAATTTTTCATTATAAGTGTAAGGGAACAAAATACCAAGTACAAACTCGGGTCTAGCTAGGGTAGACACCTTTGTCGGATTGTCTTTCTATAGCAAGCGCGGCGGGGGCACTGTGTCATAGATCGATCAAGATGCGATGACCATTAATTTACTAAAAACTAACCCTGGCTAAGTTAGGGCAGGCAACGCTACTAGGCTGTCGCTTCATAGCAAGCTCAGCGGGGGCACTGTGCCAAAGCTCGATCAAGGTGCAACGATCGGCAATGACCCCAAGGCACATTAGGAGACAGAAGGTGACTTGCACGCTGAGCTTTCCTCTTAAAGGCCCCTCGCCTTGATCGAGACGTCAATGACATGATGGCTAGCTACCAGCCAAGTCTTAGGGGTATGACTGGGTTAGCCGCTTACTTACTAACACAACAGTTATCGCGTCGAGGCATGCGCCGAGCTGTAGTCTGTCCAATGAAATAATAGTTGGCGTGTCCAGGAATGCGCCGAACTACTATATAAGGCTAGGTCATATTCTGTCAAAGGTATGCAATTTCAACTATTCCAAGCTTATACTCTCACTCTCTCTCTACATACTCTTTGTATCCATCGGACATCTTACTTCACCGCCCGAGAGTCATTTTTCAAAAACAGCTCCGGTGATCGAACTCACTGTTCTTGTATTGCAATTTGGATACTGCATCTAGCAGCCTCATCCAACCATCATTTTTCCATCACATGTGTCTATCTTTGATATCTCTTTAGCCCTTATGTTATACACAATCTCACAATTGGCATCGTCTATGGAAAATTGACTATAGACGTCTGCAGACCCTATTCTTATGGCATCATATGGCAACAAGAGTCTCGACAAGCACAAAACCAAATAAAAAAACTCGTGTGACCAAAACTCTAGACGAGAAGGGGCAAAAAATCTTGGTTGATGTTCAGAGGGGGCCAAGGGCCCCTTGTGGTAGGGACCAACATGAGGAGTGGATAGTCGAAACATCATGATTAGGCGCCTAGAAGCCAATTTGACTAAGTTGACACAGACCATGGTACCCAGCAAACTGATGAAGCCAGCTTAAGGACTTGGATAAGGGCCATCCAAAATGAGTTTCAAAGGACAAGAAGACCTACCTTGGGGAGGTAGGAGTGGAAAAAATCAAACAAAGAAGCCGAGATCAGGCCTAACTTGAGGTTTAACCAAGGCAATGAAAAATACAATGACACCTAAGAGGAAAACTTTCCTCTGAAAATTATTCACATGATCGGGAACCTCACCACCCTGATCTCACAAATAAGATTCGGGGGACATCCGCAGTGTGTACCAAATGCATGAGCTTCTCTCAGTCAAGCTAGTGATGAAGAAGCTAAAATAGAGCCAACCCGAGCCAGGTAGAACCACATTTAACAAAGTAGATCTTGAACGGGTTCAACACCCCTACAACGATCCTTTGGTTATCCAACTACTGGTCCACAACTACGATGTCAAAAGAATTCTAGTAGACATTGGAAGTTCATTTGTCTAAAAAAGACTTAAAACTGGCCTGAGCTCCCCTAGTCGGGTTCAATGCTCAGTCTCATTGGCCCTTAAGAACAATAATCCTCATTTTACGAGTTGGTTCCCAAGAATTGGTGACAGAGTTCATTGTGGTCGATATCCCCTTCCCATATAACTCAATCGACAGCCGAGATTGGTTACATAGGTTGAAGGGAGTTGCGTCCATGTTGTACCACGTTATAAAATTTTGCACCCCTCGAGGTGGTAAAAAATCCATTTATATGGACCAAGTGGCAGCCAAATAGTGCTATCTTATCACGGTCTTCACCAAGGCTGCTATGAAACAGGTGCAGATGGCTGGAGAGGAATGGGAGGTCTTGGAGGATGTTGGCAGGACTCCCGAAGCCAAAGTCGTGGAAGATCTCATATGTTATGAGCACGATGAGCCTAGCTCAGATCGTTTTTTCTTCACCAGTGTAAACCTAAAGAAGCGAGAAAGAACTGAGCTCATCGAGTTTTTAAGAGCTAATGTTGAGGTTTTCACATTGACTATTTATGAAATTCCTGGGATTGACTCAGACTTTATCAAATACAAACTTAACATCATTTTCGAGGCCCATCCAATCAAACATCAAGGAAGAAGATATGCGCTTGAGCACGTAGACGAATTGATAGAAAAGGTTAAGAAGCTGAAAAAGGCAAGTGTAATAATAGAAGTTCTTTACCTCAGTTGGTTGTCTAAAATAATAGTGGTAAAGAAACAAATAACAAGTGGAAAGTGTGCGTTAATTTCACAAACCTCAACCGGGCTTGTCCAAAAATTTATTTTCCCTTGCCAAATATTGATCAACTAGTGGACTCTACCTCGGGTCATGCCCGAATGATCTTCTTGGATGCATACCGAGGTTACCATCAGATTGCCATGCACGAGCCAGATAGAGAAAAAACTACCTTTATCACCCCCACGGAGTATTCTGCTACAAGGTCATGTACTTTGGGTTAAAGAACACTAGAGCCACATACTAGAGAATGATCACCAAGATGTTCGAGCTTATGATGGGTAAAACCATAGACGTGTACATCTATGATATGGTGGTCAAAAGCGAACATGAGCCGAACCATTTGAAGGACCTCGCCGTAGTGTTTGTAGATCTCAAAAAACATAAACTAAGGTTGAACGCATCCAAAGGTGATTTTGGAGGAAGTTCAGGCTAATTCCTGGAGCACTTGGTAACTCAGCGAGGGATCAAAGCAAATCCAGAGCAGATCGTAGCCATAAACGACCTTGTTAGCCCGAGAACTGCCTAAGAGGATTAGAAACTAACTAGTATGGAGGCAGACACTCCCTTTGCAAAAATTTAAATTTTCTTGGAATAAAGAATGTTAGTAGGAAATCCAACAATTCAAATAATATTTGACCAACTCACCACTTCTTTCCACTATGGATGAGGGAGAATTGCTCTATCTTTAACTCACCGTTTAGGAAAACGTCGTTAGTTCAGTGTTGCTAAGAAAGGTAGACAGAGAGCAATGCTCGATCTACTTCGTTAGCAAGACGTTTACAAATTTCCAAACGAGGTACCTGCCGCTGAAAAATATTGGTACTGGACTTAATTGTCACCTCACAAAAACTCATGCACTACGCTAAAAACATCTCATTAAAATCAGACTTGTCTGGGCGCTGTCCAAATGAGCTGTCAAGCTCAAATAGTTCGACATAATTTTTTTGCCCAAGGCAGCAATCAAAGGCCAAGTCTTGGCTAATTTTGTTGCTGAGTTCTAATCATGAGCTATGAATCCAAAGCCAAGTTGCCCCGCGTCTGCACACAGCAAGGAAAGAA
>BRYE01000016.1:23656997-23664497 GCA_030159115.1 Actinidia arguta var. hypoleuca | reverse complement strand
TACTACATGCATAAACAACAAAAATTCGCTAAGACCTGCTCAGAACTCAATGAAAAGTTGCTTGAGTACCGAACTCAGGAGCATTCAATGCAAAAGATATGCAAAACAGATATTCACTAAGGCATTTATAAAGCTATTGGAATACCTATCTCAAGGGTCCCAAAGCATCCAAATAGACAGGCAAAAGAGAGCAAATGTAAGAAACGAATTAGGGAAAGGGAAATAACACTTCATTAAATCAAAAGTATGTGCAAACTTTGATGTTCGAAAATAAAAACATTTACAAAAGTCATCCCCCTTAAGGCAATAAAAGCAAGTTACACTCAGAGGGGCTAATCTGATCTCATTCAGTCCTCTCCATATCTCCTCTAGCCCTGAGCTCATTGCTTGTGACAACGCCATCCTCCTCAACTGCGTTCTCATCTCCTTCCTCTACCAGTTGGTTCATGTACTCTTCTTCATTGAAGCCCGACATAATCAAGTGTGAATAAGCTTCAAGAAGATCCAAGAGCTCCATTTCCTGTACTGCTGCAATCCAAGGCGGATGATCTACGGGAGTACTGAGCTCCTTTAGACAAGGAACTAGCTTCTTGAAAAATGTTAGGTTAAAGTTTAGCTACTTGTCTCTCATAAGAGTCATTGGTTCTACTATAGCCACGATTAAAAACCTATTCATACACCAGGCCAATGGCTACCCTCTAGAGCTTGGCTAAATCTTGTAGAGCCTTGGGAAGTTTCTCTTAGGCAACATCAGCCTCCAACTTATTATTGATAGTAGCAACATCGCTGCTTGGCAAGCGGCTTCCTCAATATAAAGTTTTTCCTTGGCCTTCTTTAGAACGGAATCCAAATTGTTGGTTATCTTTAAAGCCTTCTTGGTGTCAGAGGAATACTTTTTCATTCTCACCAAGATGGCCATATCCCTTTGGAGTCTCTACAAAAAAGAACAAAACGTCATCAGAAGGCTAAATGTTCGAAAGCAAGGGGCAAAATATGACCAAGCTAAAGCTCTTACCTGGACATGCTGCATTGTCAGTCGATCATCGAACTCTGTCGAATCATCGACAACCAGATCCGCCACATCTTGCGAGAGCATGATGGCCTGCCTCAAGGCCAAACAGGTTTTGTGGTTCTCCAAAGTGTCAGTCTTGGTAACCTACCTCCCAAGCTCGACAATGGCATCCACAACTCGGGAGTGTCAAAGGGACTAAGGGGGGAACCTAAGCTTCCAACTCCCCCTCATTTTTTTCTCTTGGAAGGACCTATATCAGGTGCCTTCCCCTTGTATTTTCTAAGAAGATGGGAGGATGGAAAACTCGACTTTGGATTAGGAAGAGCTAGAATTGGATGATAAATAGAAAGAGGGACCTGAACCCCGACAGGAGGATCCTTTTCTTTGGGCTTCTTCTTATCGAGAGCCCTAGGTTTTAGAGCTATGTACGCCGCTTTCGATCTAGTTTTAACACCACTACCCTCAGAAAAGGAGTGCTCAATTAAATCCTAAGCCACGAGCTGAACCAAGGGAAGGTTAAGATCATCTGAAGCCTCAAAGTCAGAACTCTCTACCAGAATGGGGCCAACAGCAATAACTGGAGCAAGATCAACGACTTTAGGAATCGCAACCACAACTTTCGCAGCTACAATTTGATTTACCTCCTCACCTTTTTTGACCTCCTCCAATTTTCTAGAGAGACCAAGCAAGCTCAGATTAGGAGTGTTGGGGGTAGATTTCTGCTTGACCTTATCTGTTAGATCGGTGGGGAATGATGTGGCGGTATACTGGAATGTAATTTAGTAGCTCGACTACCTTCCCAGTCCTGCCGTAGTTGTTAACTACCTCAATAGCCGCAACACACTAATCAAATCTCTTCCAAAATCTGTTATTGAATCCTGAAATAAGTCCACCACGATTAAAAGCATCAGATCAACAACATATGAATTTACACTAGTGTTATATCTCTACATAACCAAGGTATGAAAATCAACAAGTATGAAGACTTACCAACTAGGATATACCCATTAAATCAGGGAAAGGACCAGAGGTCATCATCTCAAGCTTAGAACTCCCAATTCCCCAAAACCCAGACAAACTCATTCAAATACATATATTTGTCAAAGATATCAGTCACTAACCTCATTTGGGGATGGGTTTTTCGAAGCCAGAGATAGTGATTGCCAGTGTACATTCATGCATGTGGGTCCTTTCTCGGGCGCACAATGCAGTATACATGTTGCAAGTTTGAGGCATCGAAAGTCAGCTTCTCCCTCTACATGAACGGGTCCACCGCGAGCAAAGTTTGAACAAAATTGATAAACACTTGCATGAAAGAGAGTCGACAAAGAGCCATAACTTCTTTCAGAAAAGGACTGATAGAGAATCTAAGCCCCTTTTGGTAAAGTAATGAAATACAAACCAGGATGCAACTCCCTCTCCCTTTATAGTGTTAGCCTCCTCCTAGGCCCCGACCTCTCTATCATAATGTCATTTGGGATATATGGTCTCTCCTTAAACTTCTCCTTCGTAGCATCGTCATGTACTAATTGTTGAGCGATTCAACTCCATGTTCTGAAAATAAAGCAACACAGTTAAAATGAGCTCAACTAAGTAATGACGGGAAGATTAAGCGCTGAGTTAGTTAAGCTCTTACTGAGTCCCAAACTCTTAGTCACGAGGTTCAACATTTGAGAAAAGTTAGCCGAGCTTCCAGTGAGCTCCAAACTCTACCCACAAGGTACATTTTCATTTTACTAAAGGAGTTCTCAAATCCTCCTCCAACCTTGAGACCATCTCAATAGCATAAGGACTCGAGGGAGTAAACCCATAACCCCGCAATATGGATCATTTCAAAGTTTTTCTATAATTCATTAAAAACCACAAAGGCTTTTCAGACTCGTTCCATTAAGGTTAACAGGATAAAGAATAACCCAAATTATAGAAAAACAAAAAGCTTGGGAACTCATCAATGAAGGATGGACCAAACCCTCTACCAATAAAAGACCGACTCCAACAGGTAATATCAAATGCAAAAAACATCAAATGCAAAACCAATTAAACTAAAACAGAACTAGAAATGGGCAGCAAGAGGGCCCATACATCACATAAAAATTCTATAGAAAAAACTTGAAAAACTTATGTGAATGATTTGAGGGTAGCCGAAAAAGGGTCGTAGTCATCAGAGCAAGCGGTTGTTGGCAACAGCACAACGGTCGAACGGCAGGAACAGGTCTCTAGCACCAACCCCCTCTCTAAAAATCTCAAAAATGCATACCCCAATGAGGAAGATGGCTATTTATAAAAATCCAAGAGGTGGGAAAAAACCCACAAAACACAACCTTAAGGAGCGTCGTTTGGCAGGCCAAACTACCATTATAAAGCAATTGGAAATAAATGAGTGGCAGCCCAACCGCGGCGCATTTCCACCAAAGGATGCCAAATAGCCCTTAAGGTAGATAGGCACTCAGGCATCCATGCTTGAACTGAGTGTATCAAACCTAAAAGTGTGGCACCACAGTACAGTGAAATGACTGATTCGTAATGAAAATGGACAACTTTCTGGCACAAGCACACCTACCTTGATGAGCTTCAATATCAAATTTCAACATCGACAAGCCCAAACATCCAGCTCATTCAAACTGAGGGGCAATTATAAGGGAACAAAATACCAAGAATCAACTCCGGCCGAGCTAGAACAGACACCTCTACTGAACTGTTGCTTTATAGTAAGCTCGGTGGGGGTCACTACGTCGGAGCTCGATCAAGATGCGGTGACCATCAATTTACTAAGTATTAGCCCTAACTGAGCTAGGGCAGGCACCGTTGTTGGGCTACAGATTTATAGCAAGGTTGGCGTGGTCATTGCGCTAGAGCTCAATTGAGGCGCAACAATAAGTGATGACCCCAAGGCACGTTAAGAGATAGAAGGTGACTTTCACACCGAGCCTTTCTATGAAAGCTCGCATGCCTAGATCAAGGCATCAGCAATATGATGGCTAACTACCAGCCAAGTCTTAGGGGCTTAACTAGGTCAGCCACCTACTCACTAATACAGCAGTCAGCGCATCGAGGCACACACCAAGCTATAGTTTGTCTAGTGACATGATAGTTGGCGTGTCCCGACACACGCCGAATTGCTATGTAAGGCCATGTCTTATTCTATCAAAGGTATGTAATTTCAGTTATTCCAAGCTTATACTCTCAATCTTTCTTTACATACTCTTTGTATCCACCAGACATTTTACTTGACCATCAGATAATCATTTTCAGGAAATAGCTCCGGAGGCCGAACCCACTTTTCTTGTGTTGCAGTTTGGATATAGCACCCAACCGCCTCCTCCAACCACCACTTTGTTGCTGTAGGTGTCTATCTTTGATTTCTTTTTATCCCTTATGTTATACAGAACCCCACAATAAGAGATCATTCTCTACAAGTGTACATCCTTTCGTGAATTAAGAAATCAGATTTTATGACCTTATGTTTATTTTAACTAATCATGTAATATGCATTTTTTGACCTCACTTGGAAAGCCGAAAACCTAATCATGTTTTGTGTGATGTCCATAATTCGTAAAACCTACATGTTACCATGCATTTGGTACACAATTCTTCATGCATGGCGTTCTTGGCAATAGTATATGTAATCGGCTATCGAGAGATGAAATATCTTGTAATAAAAATAAATTATTCAAACAAAATTTAAACCTAATTTTTCAGCTAAAGTTTATAGGCATTATCCTAAGAGTAATATTGATGTTTGCTCTACCTTGAAATCTGCAGTTAACAAGAAACATACTCCTAGTGGAGAAGTATTTGGAAGGACATGAATAGTAACAGAGGATCCAAAATGAAAAAAGATGTAAGATTATTATCCCTCCAAGAATAAATCAAACCTTGTTGTGGAAGGGTGGATCATTAATGAATGAATAATTTAGAGGGAAAGCGACCCATAAGTTGGTCAATAGACAATTTGCTCTCTCACAGACCAAAAAAACATTCAAAATACCTCTTGCTAAGAACCAATCTGCAAAAGGCAAAAGGCAAATAGCAAAAGAAGCAGCAACTTATGTCAGCAACTTATGTCAGATTAAATAAATCAGAAAATTAGCATAGCTTCATGGCTTAAACCCTTAAAACAATTATTCCATCAAGTTTTTACTAAATCTTATAATTTCATGGACCCATAAATTTTATGAGCTAAGGTCCTCTAATTTAATAGGAAACCAAGTTATGAACATTTTACCCTTGAGTTGTTAAATTAAAAAAAATGAAAGAAATCATTATTTTTCATTCTGAAAAGTTTTATAAAAATTTTATTTTCCATCACCACTGCTACCGTCGGCAAAAATAGTAAAATTGTACTATTTACTATTTTGAACAATTAAATTATTTCTAAAATTTATTTTACTGTTTTCCGTCACCATTACCACCACAATTGCCACCACCGACCAAAACAGTAAAATTGTACTATTTGCTTGTTTTTACAATAAAATTACTTTCAATTTTTTTCTATTTTCCACCACCACCACTATTACTACTGCTGCCACTGCCGCCACCATCTAGAATAGTAAAATTGTATTATATATTATTTTGAACAGTAATTTTTTTTAATTTTTGAGTCTTTTCAACGACTACCAGTGCCACCATTGAAAAATAATAAATTGTACTATTCATTTTTTTGAACATTGGATACTATTCGAAATAGTCAAATTTTACTATTTCAAACAGTCAAAATTTACTGTTCTAGGTCATTGATGACCGATTGAAAGGTCATCAGCCAACAGCCTAGTGGCAATAGTGTTGATGCAACTGGGGTGTAGAAGTACAAAGAAACATGGGTTAAAGTGAATTTATTTTGAAGGTGTACAAGGTGACATGGGTATTATTTTCTATTTTGGCTAAATGAGGTCTTTGCTTTAAGATTTTTTTAGATTGATTAATTAAGATAAAAGCACTCTCATGGAGTTCTGTCCAAAAGCCCTATAAATAAATTGTCAATGCATGCAAGACGTTGCTCATCCTTGACCTAAAAATATATATTGTCCATTATGATCCAGCCCAACACTTGACCTAAGGAGTTTGTTCTTTTGGATATATTAGCCTTGTCTCACATAACCTATTTAAGCCATTCAAGTTTGGTATATATAATTTATAAGTTACTCTATTTATTATCATTTTATTTTAGGTTGGATACCTCAATCATTTCTATCAAACAACGGAGTGCTCAAGACTCCAAGTTGGAAATATCATTCTTGTATTCAATCTCTTATTCCATACATCCTGTTGGGAAAAAATTATGGCAAACATAGAATTTCAAAGAATAATTTTCATTGATAGAAATTGTATACAAATAAAAGTAAATGTATAATTACAAAATAGAAAACCAGAATGAGTTACAAACAGAATTACGAGCCGAGTTTTGCAAATAAGTCTACTTAAGAAAGATTCGACGCCTATCGAGGGTGTTGTAGATTTTGACGGCGTCTTTCTCTCAAGATAAAACTGCTATACCTCGTACGTTAGAATACCACCGAGGTAAGCCTTGGCGAACCTAACCTATGTATGTCTGTCTCTCTCTCAAAATTGAAAACCCAAAACTATCAAAACTATGTAAAATCTACATACTCTAAGCAAAAGTCCTGACTCTCTTTTGTAGAGGAAAAAAAGACTAGAGTCCTTTCCTTATTAAACTATGAAAAGGAAGAATCCTTTTCCAAGTTGGACTATGATGGGAGGAGTTCATCTTCGAAATGAGTTTTCCTAATTGACCTCTACAAGTGAGAGACTTACAAATGGTCAACTTCATTCATACCAAAATTCTAACAATCCCCCCATGAATGAAATTGGCTGACAAACCGACACAGAATTGAAAGCTACCCTAGAGAAAGACAACGGATAATTCTTGCACAAGATAGGTAACTTTAAGCCTTGAACCTTTCATTGTGAGAGTCTATCAAATTTACTAGTAGATCAATGAACGGGCCCATCTTGAATTGTGCTGCCATTGGTATAAATTGATACAATAGACATCACATAAGAACATCTCCTAACACAATTCAGATCTCACTGTTGTGTCCATTACGGCCATGGAACACTCTTCTTGGTTATGTAAGTATTTTTTTGAGAATTTTGCCTTCCCAAATTCTCAAAGAAGTGACCCCACTTTATTCTCACATAGGTGACTTCTTATCATGAGTATATCACTATACCCAGCTTGGCTCACCAGCGCAAATAATCATTAAAAACCAACGCTTAACCATATCCACAATCACAGTGCATCCTAGGAATAGGTAGGAGTTATTCAACTCCACAATGATTATCTTAGATTCACGCAAGTAGGTTGTCCCATTAAACCTAGATCTTGTGATCTCTAGTCAAGTAGGTTGGATTTTCCTTCATGATACCTTTTTGTCTCATAGGCTTTAATCATATTCCTTTCGATGCTTGCTCAGCTAGCTCTCGGGTTAATCCTTTGATAAGTGGATTCGTGATATTGTCCTTTGAAC
>BRYE01000016.1:23649497-23651997 GCA_030159115.1 Actinidia arguta var. hypoleuca | reverse complement strand
TGAGTTTTTTTTAGAATAAATTACATTAACATCTCTTGAGGTTTAAGACTAATACATTAGTACTATTGAGATTTTAAAAATTACGTTTTTCTCCTTGAGATTTATTAAATAATAATTTATTATTTTTGTCTATAAAAAATAATAATTTCTTTTTAAATTGGCAATAAGAACTTTTTCCATGAAAATTTTATTTGTTGTCAATCAACGTATAAACTGGTCAAGTAATGAACTAGCAGTACCTAATTTGAAATACATAAAAAGTTAGGCCCTATTTAGGATAAAATATTCAAGCAACTTATTGTTTTTTATTTTTTTTTATTTTAGCAATACTTTTTGAATTATTTTTTTCTTTAGTATGCTTTTTTTTAAATATAGTCTAATGACAAACCAAAAATATAAAAGTAAAAAATAAATCAAAATATGAAAAAAATATACAGAGACAAAAAATAAGAAAGATAGAAAATGAAGTAATGAACATCATTATTTAACCATTGAAGTGTATGTGAAGGATTTTCAATATTTAATCATTTTATGAGAAAATACATTAAAAAAAAAGAAGAAGAAGTTATGGTTAACTTTTTTATTTTCTTGGCAAATGAACAATTAAAATTTAGTTATTTTATAAAATTTCGGCATCAAATAAACACACACAAGAAAGTTAGTTTTTTTTTTCCTTTAATTCACTTTTTCTGCTAATCACTTTTCCATACAAAATTTCTGACAATTAAATGGAGCCCCAAGGGGTTTGGTCGAATGGGAAAAGAGAGCAACGTAGAGTTTTACTCTCTCAGTGTTGAAAGATAGAATCCTACGAAGATCAAACATTCCAAACTTTAGGATCATTGGAGGTTTGTCCGGCCATTAAACTTTAGGGCTCTGAAATTTGTTGACATGCCCCCAAGCAGGATTGGACATCGGGTTATAAAAAAAATAATGTAATTTTGAAAACAATTCTCAAATATAAGGTATGGCTTTGACTTATACTAGTCATTTCACAAAAATGTTACCACTTCACAATGGACAACATTATTGCATTAAAAATCTGTTTGCTCAGTTTTGTTTGTCTCTTCTCTTGGTAGCGCGCAATTTCCAAAAACAAAATTATATATGTTTGTAAACAGCCCATAGGAAAAGATTAGAATCTGCAGGAAACTGATGTTGTAACAAGAAAGATACGTTATGAATTAATGGCTTTGAGTGAGTTGATCTTCAATTCTGACATGAGCTGTTTTTATCTACAGTTCTTGGACGGACTCTCTCTATAGATCAGGTATCGTAGCCATAGCTGGAAAGGACGATTGATTTTGCGCTTAATTCAGAGAGAGAGAGAGAGAGAGAGAGAGAGAGGGTGCATGAGATTCTTCTATATTTCATTGCACCTTTATCTTTTTGAACAGCCTTTTTGTAATTAACTTTTTCCATTGGTGAGTCAAAGTGTACCTGTAATAGAAAATAGTGCAGCAGCGAACTTACATTGAAAAGCATGCACCCACCACTTACAACAAAATTTTGACTTTAAATTGGGATTTTATGTTAAAGAATGCTAATGGATTGAGATCCTCTGCATTTCATGATCCACGTAACGTAAATTTTATTTTGACTTGGGTTATGGTGAATAAACTCTTTAAAAGTACTCAAAACGAGGTTGCAGTAATGGATATCATTGATTTTGTAATTTGAAAATGGGTTAATTATAAGTTTATACATTGAACTGAAGATCTTCATGGAATAGCAATGCCATATATGATCGGGTTTTGCTTTTACAGTTTTATATCACCTGGCTACATATATGGCAATATATAATTCTTTCATTATTTCTTTAATGATCATCACTAAAATAAAAGAAAAAAGAAATCAATCACAAAGATAAAAGTAAAGGGTGATAAAAACGGTGATAAATACCGAAAAGATTCCACCGAACTGATTAGAGTTATTAATCGTTGTGTTGTGAGTTTTAATTCCTATGCATTGGAAAGCGTTGATGGACAATGGAGGGTTGGCAGGATCAATTGTCATTACAAAGTTTCCGAAAATAACAAACTAATCTAGTAATATCAATTATTATGAATATGTTTAAATTATATAAATTCACCTTTTCAAAGTTTTCTAGAAATTTTAATACTTGCTTTTCCAAAATATTTGTTTAGGTTACATGTGTTTGTCTACTACTGCAAAGTTAAAATCATGCGTCTTTCTCGCTGATGTTGATGTATATCTTTTGTATATATCCTAGGAGTAAGGTAGTCTTTTTGCCTTTAGTACTTTGTCTATATATTCTCTTATTCTCTCCCTTTGTAACCTATATTCTTCAATAATAAACACTTTCTTTCTCTCTCTCTCTCTCTCTCTCTCTCCTCTCAACACTATATAATATATATATATATATATATATATATATATATATATATATATGTCTTCATTACACTAACATAGTATCAGAGCCATGATTTTCTACATCTGTTCTTTGATTTTTCGTCTTTCTACCTCTGAGTCTTTCAAT
>BRYE01000016.1:23629497-23631997 GCA_030159115.1 Actinidia arguta var. hypoleuca | reverse complement strand
GGAGGAAATCACCATCGGTGAGGTTCGGCCACGATCGAGTCTGTTCGTAGTTTATCGCCGTCGACGCCAGCTCCAGCGACCGCGAGCTTCATCATCGTCGATCAACAGGCCGTGACTTCTAGAAACTTCAACTACTGAATCGTGATCTGTCGCAGAGAAATCCAAATCGTGACTCATTCTGTGCGTTGTATCGTTGCCGCTGTAAAGTTTCAGTCAAACAAGATCTAGTTCTAATCTTGCTTTCATCTGTGACTACCATCGCTGATTTGTTTCCACCGTAAGCATTTTTTGTTGTTGTTCTCGTTCGAGATGTTGTGTGGAGTCTGTGGACTCTTGATTGTTGAAGTGGGAGTATGGCATCGGATAAAGAAATAACAAAAATAGATAAATTTGATGGTACTAATTTTGGGTTTTGGAAAATGCAAATTGAAGATTATCTATTTCAAAAAGACCTGTACTTGCCTTTGGTAGAAAAACCAAAAGATATGAAAGATTCAGATTGGCAGTTACTTGATAGAAAGGCCCTCGGCCCCGTAAGGTTGACGTTGTCGAAATATGTTGCTTTTAACATCAAGAACGAGAAGACCACGGCATCTCTCATGGCAGTTCTTCCAAGAATGTATGAATAGCCTTCTGCAGCAAATAAGGTACATTTAATTAAAAAGTTGTTTAACTTGAAAATGCCCCAAGATGGAAACTTTAGACAACATCTCAATAACTTCAATGAAATAACTGACCAGTTTGCGTCAGTTGAGATAACTTTGAATGATGAAATTCGAGCCTTGTTTATTCTCAGTCAGTTGCCTGAAAGTTGGAAAGGCACAGTTACTGCTATCAGTGGATCAGCAGGAAAGTCAAAATTAAAATTTGAAGATGTTGTAAGTATGATTTTAATAGAAGAAATCAGGATGCAGTCAGATAGTATTCTTACTTCAGGATCAACCCTGAATGTGGAAAAGAGAGGCAGAAATCCAAACAGGGGTCGTGGCAGATTGCAGAGTTGTGGCAGATCGCAGAGTCATGGCAGATCCAATTTCAATAATCATATATATTCTCAGAATTAGAACAAGTCAAAAATCATTGAATGTTGGAATTGTGGTAAAACCGAACACTACAAAAATCAATGCAAAGCCCCGAAAAAGGTTCCAGAAAAGAAATCAGAAACAAATATTGCCTCTACTTCAGCAATAGGGGATGCATTGATTTGTTCGTTGGCTTGCAAGGAAAATTCCAGGGTGTTAGATTCTGGAGCATCGTTTCATGCGACTCCACACATGGAACTCCTTGAGGAATATGTACCTGGAAATTTTGGAAAGGTTTATATTGGTGATGATCAACCTTGTGATACTGTTGGCAAAGGAGATGTTCAGATTAAATAGAATGGGTCTACATGGAGATTGAAGGATGTAAGGCACATTCCTGATCTAAAAAAGAATTTAATTTCAGTAGGTCAGTTGGCAAATGAAGGTTATGTCACAACCTTCCATGGCGATATTTGGAAAATTTCAAAAGGTGCAATGACTGTTGCACGTGGAAAGAAAAGTGGAACTCTTTACCTGATGGCTGATGCTTATGGTTCGGTTGCAATTGCTGAAGGCAAAGATGATCCTAATTTATGGCACCAGAGATTTGGGCGTATAAGTGAAAAGGGACTCAAGATTATGTACTCGAAAGGAAAGCTACCAAGTTTGCAGTCAACTGAGTTAGATCAGTGTGAGAGCTGCATCATGGGCAAACAAAAGAGGGTTAGTTTCAGGACGAATAGCAGAACTCCGAAGAAAGAGAAACTTGAGTTAGTTCACACTGATGTCTGGGGGCCAACTACAGTCTCATCCATTGGCGGGAAGTATTACTTTGTGACTTTCATTGATGACCATTCAAGGAAAGTTTGGGTTTATTTCTTGAAGCAAAAATCAGAAGTGTTTGATCCTTTCAAGAAATGGAAGGCCATGGTAGAAAATGAGACAGGACTGAGGATAAAAAAGTTGAGAGCTGATAATGGGGCGGTGAGTATGAAGATACAAGTTTCAAAAAGTTTTGCTACGAGAATGGAATCAGACTTGAGAAAACTGTCCTAAGAACACCTCGGCATAACGGTGTAGCAGAACGAATGAACCGAACATTAACTGAGAGAGCCAGAAGTATGAGAATTCATGCGGGATTACCAAAGCAGTTTTGGGCTGAAGCAGTCAATACAGCAGCATAACTGATCAATCGAGGTCCATCAGTACCATTAGAATTCAGAATACCAGAGGTGGTATGGAGTGGAAAAGATGTAAAATTATCACATCTTAAAGTTTTGGGTTGTGTTGCATTCGTGCATATTAGTGACCAGCTTAGATATAAGCTTGATCCAAAATCACAAAAGTGCACTTTCATTGGGTATGGTGAAGATGAGTTTGGTTATCGCATATGAGATGATCAAAACAATAAGGTGATTCGAAGTAGAGATGTAATTTTTAATGAAAATGTGATGTATAAAGATGCAATATCCTCAAAC
>BRYE01000016.1:23611997-23624497 GCA_030159115.1 Actinidia arguta var. hypoleuca | reverse complement strand
ATGGGCTTAAATCCGATGGTCGGATCAAAAGTTAAGACTATTTGAAGTTTTTCCGAATTCTGTTGTTCTGTTGGGCGAATTCTAGCCCTTGGTTATCTTCACTTTATTGATTGAGTCTTGGTTGGTTATCTTCTTTATTTCGTATTCCCTGATTTGCTTTGTTCTCTTTCTAAATTTTTTTCTTGATTGTGTTTCCATAATTTTTGCAATTGATCTATCTTTGATTGGTTGAATCTGATTCTGAAGTGTAACTTCAAGAAGTGAGCAAGAGTGGAAAAAGGCAGAGTGTGTGAGAACAGAAGAGGGTAAAAGCCATATTAGAGTGATACACGAGTGGAGTGACATTGTACTGAGAGTAAACACGCGAGGGAGTGTTGTGAGGATAAATATTTCCAACATGTCCAAAGACGATAACAGGAGTGGTGAAATAGGCATGAATGAAGTTGCGTTTGCATTGAAAGCCATGCAGCAACAAATGGAAAGGTGGGGAAGAGAGATGACAAATATCAGAGGGGAACTAGAAGAGGTTAGACAGTCACGACAAACGGGAGGAGAGGATGATGCTAATTCCATCCAGGATAGGCCGAGAAGGGAGGAGAGGTTTGACAGGCTTGACAGCAACATAAATTCCATCAAAATGAAAATTCCTCCTTTCAAGGGAAGGAATGATGCTGAAACTTATCTGGAGTGGGAAAGGAAAGTGGAGCGCATTTTTGAGTGTCACAATTACTCTGAGATAAAGAAGGTAAAATTAGCAGCAGTGGAGTTCACAGACTATGCCATGGTATGGTGGGATCAGTTGTTGGTTACAAGAAGGAGAACTGGAGAGGGACCTATTGATACTTGGGCCGAGATGAAGGTTGTCATGAGGAGGAGGTTTGTGCCTTCTTTCTATTACCGAGAGGTCCACCAGAAATTGCAGCGGCTCACACAGGGTTCTATGTCAGTTGAAGATTACCACAAGGAGATGGAGATAATGCTCATTCGGGCAAACATTGAGGAGGATAGAGAGGCTACCATGGCACGATTCCTTGGCGGCTTGAATAGGGAAATTTCCAACGTAGTGGAGTTGCACCATTACATAGAGCTTGAAGAGATGGTGAATATGGCAATGAAGGTGGAAAGGCAGCTCAAGGCGAGGGGGGCAGCAAAACAATCTTCTAATTACACACCAAATTGGACCTCGAAGTGGTCAAAGAAAGAGGAGGCAGCGAGTGGTAAGCATTCTAATTTTAAAGATAAGATTTCAAGCTTCAACAAAGGCAACGTAGTTGCTGTGACAAACAAAGGTACCACCGATTCTTCAACTTCACATAGTAGGCAGCGAGATATTAAATGTTTTAGGTGTTTGGGGGTTGGGCATATTGCTTCACAATGTCCAAACAAACGGACTATGCTTTTGAGGGATAATGGAGAGGTAGAGTCTGAATCTGAATCTGACGGTGATTCTATGCCTAGCTTAGAAGATGCTGACGATGTTGAATATGCTGTGTGTGGTGAATCTTTGGTTATTAGGCGTGCCCTTAACACCCAGGTTAAAGAGGAGGGTGTAGAACAGAGAGAGAACATTTTTCACACTAGGTGTCTGGTCGGAGGGAAAGTTTGCACTTTGATTATTGATGGGGGTAGTTGCGCAAATGTAGCTAGCACCACCTTAGTTGAGAAGTTAGGGTTGAAATGTGAGAAACATCCGAAACCTTATAGGTTGCAGTGGTTGAATGATAGTGGGGAGGTTAAGGTGACAAAACAGGTTGTAGTACCTTTCTCAATTGGGCGGTATGTTGATAAGGTGTCATGTGACGTAGTGCCCATGCATGCGGGCCATGTGCTGTTGGGTAGGCCTTGGCAATTTGACAGGAGGGTGACACATGATGGGTATCAGAATAGGTATTCTTTCCGCTTCAATGATAAAAATGTGACCTTAGCACCTCTATCTCCTAAGGAGGTGTACCAAGATCAACTTACAATGGTGAGCGGTTCCAAAGGGGGTTCGGGTTGTGAGGAGAAAAAAATACAGGGAAAGGAGGCCAAGAGAGACAAGAAACCATTAAATGGCCCAATGGTGAGTGACTGCACAAGTGAGAAAAAAAATGAGAGAAGTGCAGGAGAGAAAAAAGAGAGTGAGAGAGAAAATAAGGGTGACAAAAAAATGAGTTTTTATGCAAAAGAGAGAGATCTTAAGAGTGCTTTCATGGGAAGGAGAGCCCTCATAGCGATAAGATTTAAAGAGAGTTTATTGGTTTCGACTAATCTTGATCCATGTTTGCCTAGTGTCTTTATTTCTCTTATACAGGAATTTGATGATGTCTTTCTCGAAGAGACTCCAATTGGGCTTCCACCTTTGCGAGGCATTGAGCATCAAATTGACTTTGTGCCTGGAGCATCAATTCCAAACCGGCCAGCCTATAGGAGTAATCCAGAGGAGACAAAGGAACTTCAAAGGCAAGTTGATGAGTTGCTCAAAAAGGGGCATGTGCGAGAGAGCCTTAGCCCATGTGCTGTACCAGTCCTATTGGTACCCAAAAAGGATGGATCATGGCGAATGTGCGTGGACTGCCGTGCCATCAACAAAATCACTGTAAAGTATCGCCACCCTATTCCTAGATTAGATGATATGCTAGATGAATTACATGGGTCATGCTTATTTACCAAAATTGATTTGAAAAGTGGATATCATCAAATTAGGATGCAACTGGGAGACGAGTGGAAAACTGCTTTTAAAACAAAATATGGTTTGTATGAATGGATGGTTATGCCTTTTGGTTTAACTAATGCACCTAGCACTTTCATGAGATTAATGAACCATGTTTTGCGAGAATTCCTTGGAGATTTTGTGGTTGTTTATTTTGATGACATTCTTATATACAGCAAAACTCTAGATGATCACACCATGCATGTTAGATTAGTTCTGGAGGTTCTAAGGAAAGAACAATTGTATGCCAATTTGAATAAGTGTACCTTTTGCATTGATAGACTTTTATTTTTAGGCTTCATTGTGAGTGCAAAGGGAGTTGAGGTGGATGCTGAAAAGGTAAAGGCTATTCAAGAATGGCCAACGCCTAAGAGTGTGACTGATGTGAGGAGCTTTCATGGTTTGGCCAGTTTTTATAGGAGATTTGTAAAAGATTTTTCAGCTATTGCAGCTCCTTTGACTGAAGTAATCAAAAAAGATGTCGGGTTTAGGTGGGGAGAGGAGCAGGAGAGAGCATTTAATACTTTGAAAGAAAAATTGTGTTCTGCCCCTATATTGTGCTTACCTAATTTTGACAAAACTTTTGAGCTTGAATGTGATGCCTCAGGGATTGGTATAGGTGCTGTGTTGATGCAGGAGAAGCGCCCCATAGCATTCTTCAGCGAAAAACTAAATGGAGCGCAGTTGCGGTATTCCACATATGATAAAGAGTTTTATGCCTTGGTGAGGGCATTGGATGTGTGGCAGCATTACCTTCTTCCAAAGGAGTTTGTCATTCACACCGACCATGAATCATTGATACACCTTAAGGGCCAAGGAAAGCTTAACAAAAGGCATGCCAAGTGGGTAGAGTTCATTGAGGCTTTTCCTTATGTGATCCGTTACAAGCAAGGTAAAGATAATGTTGTTGCTGATGCGTTATCTAGAAGGTATGCTTTACTCACTACACTTAATTCTAAGTTGTTAGGCTTTGAGCACCTTAAAGAGATGTATGCAACAGATTCTGATTTTGGTAAGGTATACAATGCTTGTGAACATGCTGCTTTTCAAAGATTTTATAGGCATGAAGGGTTTTTATTTCGAGGTAATCAAATATGTGTGCCTACTTGTTCTGTGAGGGAATTGCTTGTACGTGAGTCACATAGTGGAGGTTTAATGGGTCATTTTGGTGTGCATAAAACTTTGGATATACTGTCTGAACATTTTTATTGGCCACGCATGCGTAGGGATGTTGAGAAAATTTGTTCTAAGTGCATTGCATGTAGGCAAGCTAAATCCAAATCTATGCCACATGGGTTATATACACCGTTACCTGTTCCTATCGTGCCTTGGGTTGATATCTCTATGGACTTTGTGTTAGGCTTGCCTAG
Organism: Actinidia arguta var. hypoleuca; assembly: GCA_030159115.1. Classification (NCBI taxonomy): domain Eukaryota; kingdom Viridiplantae; phylum Streptophyta; class Magnoliopsida; order Ericales; family Actinidiaceae; genus Actinidia; species Actinidia arguta. The sequence continues at coordinate 23,620,435 of BRYE01000016.1, read as the reverse complement.
GACTAGAAAGGGTAGAGACAGCATCTTTGTGGTGGTAGATAGGTTTAGCAAAATGGCACATTTTATTGCATGCCACCAAACTGATAATGCTCCAAATATTGCTGATTTGTTCTTTAGAGAGGTGATTAGATTGCATGGCATGCCTAGGACCATTGTGTCTGACAGGGATGTTAAATTTTTGAGTCATTTTTGGAAGGTGTTGTGGGGTAAGTTGGGTACCAAATTGCTGTTTTCTACTACTTGTCATCCCCAGACAGATGGCCAAACTGAAGTGGTCAACCGGACTTTGGGTAGTTTGTTGCGATCAGTGGTGGGAAAGAATTTAAAAACTTGGGAAGATTGTTTACCCTTCATTGAATTTGCATACAATCGAACTGTGCATTCTTCTACGGGATTTTCACCTTTTGAGATTGTGTATGGTTTTAATCCTTTAACTGTTTTGGATTTAATGCCTTTGCCCTTGAATGAAATTGCTAGCCTAGATGGAAAACAAAAAGCTGAAATGATTCAAACTATACATGAGAAGGCACGACAGCAAATAGAGCATAAAAACAGGATGTATGCCCAAAAAGCCAACAAGGGGCGAAAGCGAGTTTTGTTCAAACCAGGTGATTGGGTTTGGGTGCACATGCGCAAAGAGAGGTTTCCAACTAAAAGGAGATCTAAATTGGATCCTCGCGGTGATGGACCATTCCAGGTGTTGGAACGCATTGGAGACAATGCCTACAAAATTGATCTGCCAGGTGAGTATCAAGTTTCTGCTACATTTAATGTTTCTGATCTTTCTCCTTTTGATGCAGATTCGAGGACGAATCTTTTTGAGGAGGGAGGGATTGATGCGAGCACGGGCAAGGATGGTGCTATCAAAGGCGATGAGATCAAGTTACCAGTTGGGCCAATCACAAGGTCGCGGGCCAAGAAGCTCACATCCGCCTTCCAAAGCTTTGTGGGCCAGTTTATTGAAGACAGACTTGGTGGACCAGCCATAGACATCAAGAATGGGTTCAATGGAAATATTAAAGATGAAGATCAGCCCATTAATTCAATCCAAGTGTGTGGGCTGGAAGTGGAGGCTCAGCCCATTAATTCAATCCAAGTGTGTGGGCTGGAAGTGGAGGCTTAATTTATTTTTATGTTTATTTAGTTGGGCCTATTTATTGATGTTAGTTCCTTTTATTTAGGTGTTTAAGCCCAATTCGAGTTGGGCCTTAATTAAGTAGGGTTTAGGTTAGGGTTTCCTATAAATGCTTTGTTTAGAAGATGGAGAGGGAGTTTTTTTTGGAGATTGATCAAGATCTGACATCTTGCTTGAGAGAGAAGTTCATCTTCTTCTTGTTACACCACGAATTGGAATTAACTTATCAAGGTACCTTGTGGCGTTCTTTTTAATTCAGTCCTTTAATCTACGTTTCTAGTTGCTTGTCGATTAGGGGTTTAGTAGGACACCCAGTTTCTTGAACATCAAACTGTGTGTCGGGGTTTTGGGTTCTTCTTGATCCTAGGGTTCCGCATCATAAATTCCCTGCAAAATTGGGACAGAGAGAATAAAATCTCTGGAAATAAAAATACCGAACCATGCCAAAACTTTTAGCGTAGAAGGAAAAGACAAACAGCGATCAATATAAAAAAAAAAAAAACTCGATCGGGTTATTACAATTGGTATCAGAGCTTAGGCTTTAGATCTTACATGGGACCAGTGTGGGAGGTTTAGGTGGTAAAGCTTACATAGAATTGTGTGGGAGGTACAAAATTTTAGTTATATTTTTTTTTTTACATTTTAAGTTAGATTGCCCAAAATATAATTTTTGATCAGAGTGCGCAGTAAAAGTGTGTATTTTGATATTGACATATAATAAAATTTTCTAAATTTCGAGGACGAAATTTTTTAAGGGGGGAAGAATGTAATACCCCGACCCTTAATTACCTTTATTGTATTATAGAAATAAAAAATTTTAAAATTAAATTAAATCATTTAATATGTTTAGGGTGAAATTGAGAGATCCATGACTTTTAGGATTAAATTAAGGAGAACATTTAGATAAAATAGTTACATTAAAGTTAGAGGGGCTAAGGTGTAATTTATTAATTAAATTGGTTATTAGAAGACTTTAGTTTATAAATGAGAGACAGAGAGTAGAAAGAAATGGGAGATAAAAGAAATTATATAGTGTGGTTAGATTTGATCATAAAAGATAGAGAAGTAGATCAACGGTGAGATGATGTCCAATCGAGATGAAATTTCAGTATGATGTTCACGGTAGATAGATCAACATATCTAATGGTCCTTAATTCAATTTGAGGTAAGTAAGAGGTATACAATATGCTTTCTAAAAATCTGGAGTTATTTCTTAAATTATTCGTGATGTTTTATTAAAATTATGATGTGTATGGCTAAAGTGCCATAATAATGAATGGTACGGACTGGGTCAGCCTACAAATAATCCTGACACTAGGTAAAGTCAGAAAAGCTAGGTGAGATGGGCGAGGCCGAGGCCGGCCACCAATCACGTACCATGAAAGACCGGGCATGAGGTCATTTTTTATTTGTGTATTTTTGGGTTCAGTTTACTGCTTTGATACCTCATACACTATTACTAATGATTTGTCAAATCTAAGCTCATTTGGATCTGTCAAATATAGTAAGAACCCACCTGTAAAGGTAAGAAGATTTTGGATGCTTATAACACGTCATTAGCTCTCTTATTTTTTAAAATTCAACACTGATTAAGGCTTTGAATCGTTCAATTCTCAAGTTCATCCATGGCATATTTTTATGAATTGAATATTGAAGATTATGACTCGTTCAAATTTCAACCAGCTTTCAAATTTTAAGAATATATGGGACAGCAAAGAGCAAACAACAAACAATATCCCCACAAAATCCGATGGATTAATGAAGTTTTGTTAGGGTAATCAAATCACCAAAAACTCAAATATCAAATGATCCACCAAAAACTCAATTACTAATTGGTCCAAGCCATCCAATTCTGAACATACATTTTGGGAGGTCTCTATATCTTTTCTTATGGAAAATCAAAGAGTGGACATATATTGCATATACATGACCTATTAGGCTATTTCTACTGCACTGACAATTCACACAAATTGAATTATAGATAACTTTCACCACAGGAATCATATTTGCAATGATCATGTTTATAATGTTACAAATCATGGTTCTATAGTTCACAACGGCAATTATGCACTTTAACATATTAACAAACGACCTAAAACATTCAGATGCAATTCTGATGGATTGGAGTCCTATTTCTGCCTTTGTATCCTCCAAGTTGCTCCTGCAACATATTGGAATCAGCGGATAATACTCGTTGAAACGATAATGACGGTCTTAAATCAACAATAACAATTATTTTTTATTAAAAACAAAAACTTTTAATACAATACGCACTCTACGCACAATACCTAGGAATATCCAATCCACTCCCACAGATGGAACAACTGTACAATCCCTCATCTTCATGAAATTCCAAAACAAAAAACATTGGCTTGGGCTTATTGCCGCACCGTGACATCAATTTCTTTGCATCTACATCAGCTTCCTCTTTTCAATCCCCAAAAAAGTGCTCCCAAGTTCTAAGCCTCCTCATAGGAGGATCCCATTCGCTTCAACGCTGACGAACTGTTATGAACAGACTTGAACCTGGAAGCTCTGTTCAAACAGATACAGATTTTCTCTAATTCGAGCTAGAGAAAACTCCTAAAAGAGAGGAGAAATTCTAAAATTTTCATATATCACATTCTGATTACATGGCCTTATATACATTGTATAGAAAACAAGATCTAGCGTAACTAACTTTCCCTCCATTATTCTATTTTCCCCTCCTCTATTTGTAACAGTTTTCCCTCCATTTCTTGTAACAGATTCTTTTATCTTCTTTACCCTGTTAACTGCTAACAACTAACTGCCTCCTTGATCTCTACATCACATAATTCTTCAGCCAGTCTGGACTTTTCTTACTCCTCTTCATTCTGTCTATCCATGAGCTGCTGCTTTCTTTTTTCTGCCTGACTTTCTACTGCAGCAGCTGCAGCCTCTTTCCCTGCAACAGTCTGCTCCATAACATTTCGTACCCCATCAAACTTAACTTGGTCCTCCAAGTTCAAATGTGGACACATTTCCTTGACAACATCACAGTCTTCCCAAGAACTGTCTTTCATAGGTAGTCCTTTTCACTGAATTAACACCTGCTGTTTAGATTGACCTTCCATTGTAATTGTTTTGCTACTCAAAATGGCTACTGGAATTATAGGGGATTTAAGATTCCAGATTTATGTCAGGTATTGGCATAACCATAGAAGGTAAAATAGTTCCAGAAAATAGTTTCAACTGAGAAATATGAAAAACAGGATGTATTTTGCTAGTGTTTGGTAATTCCAATTGATAAACAACTTGCCCAATTCTTTTCAAAATTAGAAAAGGACCATAATACCTCTGACAAAGCTTATAATTCAGCCTCTAAGATATACATTGTTGCTTATAAGGATGTAATTTCACCATCACCCCAGTCCCCTTCTTGAAAGGCTAAATCTTTCTTGTGACCATCCACTTGTTTTTTCATCCTTTTTTGAGCTTTTAGCAAATTATGTTTCAGTTGCAATAAAAGCTCCTCTCTGGTAATTAATTCATTAACCATAGCTTCAATGCATGAAGATCCTGAATTATAAGACTGAATACTTCAAGGTGGTTTCCCATACAAAATCTCAAATGGAGTCATACCAGTGGCAATATGGAAAGAAAAATTGTGCCACAGTTCTGCCAAGCATAAGAACTTTATCCATGTATGAGGATGTTGATGAGTGAAAGCCCTCAAATGCTCCTCCAAACACCTATTCATGACCTTAGTTTGGCCATCTATTTGAGGATGGTATGCAGAACTATATTTCAACGTTGTACCACTCAGCTGAAAAATTGTTTGCCAGAATATGAAAGATTGAGTCCCTATCAGACACAATAGATAAGGGAAACCCATGATGTTTAATAACCATATCAGTGAATCAATTGGCCACAAAAACTACTATAAATGATGTTGGTAAAGTACCAAAATGGGCAGCCTTAGACAACCTGTCTACTAACACCAATATAACTATAACTCCTTTTGACATACGCAGTCCAGTAATGAAGTCCATTGACAAATCTTCCCATACATGATTTGGAATAGGCAAGGGCTGTAATAACCCAATAGTTTTTGAAGTAGGAGACTTAATCTTTTGGCAAACAAAACACTTTGCCACATACTGCTTGACATCCACCCTAAGGCCAGGCCAATGAAAACTGGAAGAAATTCTCATAAAAGTTTTTAATACTCCAGCATGGCCACCAAATGGAGAATTATGAAACTCTTAAAGAATGACTTGTTTAAGGGAAGAATTAGAGGCAACTCTCAATCGATTCTTGTAGTACAACAACCCATTCTTGACTGCATAGTGAACTGCAGTTCTAGCTTCACAATCCTTGACAATATTTTGCAATTCTGGATTCTACAACACTTCATTTCTCAGTGTATGTAACAAATTGGATGTAATGGTTGTTAAGGCATAAAATGCCCTATCAGATACCAGTAATTGATTTGATTATGTACCTTCTTGTACATCTTCCTTGCGAGATAAATCATATGCCATAGAATTCTCCTTGCCAAACTTATAAACAATCGCGTAATTAAAAACAAGTAATTAACTGAGGTAATGATGTTGTTCAGGAGTTTGAATTACTTGATCCATTAAATGTTTAAGGCTTCTATGATCAGTTTTGATAACAAACTGACTGCCAAGTAGATAATGTCTCCATTTAGCCACTGCTTCAGTAATAGCATATAACTCTCATACATATGTAGAGGTTGCACACATTTGTGGGCTCATCTTCTTGCTAAAAAAGGCAATAGGGTGGCCTTGCTGCATTAACACAACTCCAATGGCATAATTGGATGCATTTGTTTCAAGTTCAAAGGGCAGTAAAAAATTAGGCATAGCTAAATAGGAGCTTGAGTCACTTTTAACTTCAATTCTTCAAAACTGGCCTGGGCTACAACATCCCATATAAAAACATCTTTTTTAAAAAGATTGTCAAAGGTGTTGCAATTGCAGCATATCCTTAAATGAACCTTATATAATAACCAATCAATCCTATAAAACCTCTTAGTTGTTTCAGGTTTTTAGGAACAACCCACTCTACCATTGCTTGAATCTTCTTTGGGTCTAGTTTTACTTCTTTAGCAAAAACTATGTGACCTAAATACTCAATTGAATCTTGACAAAATTGGCACTTGCTCATTTTAGAAAACAACTGAGCATCAACTAAGCATTATAATACAATTTTCAGATGATTTATATGATCTGTCATAGATGAACTATAACCAAAATATCATAAAAAAAAATGTAAGAAACTTCCTCAAGTAAGGTGAAAAAACCTGGTTCATGGTGGCCTGAAATGTTGAAAGAGCATTGGTTAAACCAAAGGGCATAACCAAGAATTCATAGTGCCCTTGATGAGTTCAAAAATTAGTCTTACGTATATCCTTAGCCTTGACTTTGATCTGATGATAACCAACTCTCATATCAAGTTTAGAAAATACCTCAGCTAATTTCAATTCATCTAACAATTAATCTATAGTTGGAATTGGAAATTTGTCTTTAACAGTTATGGCATTAAGATCTCTATAATGGATGAAAAACCTCCAAGAACCATCCTTCTTCTTAACTAATAGCACAGGTGAAGAAAAAGGACTGTGGCTGGGCCTGATACCTAGATGCAGCATTTTTTGAACTAGTTTTTCCATTTTTGATTTCTGAAAATGTGGATATCTGTATGGCCTTACATTCATAGGTGTAGCATCTATTTTTAAATGGATTTTATGGTCAGTTTCTCTATAAGAAGGTAATATAGAAGGTTCTTAAAAAATATAGGAATACTGTTGTAACAGTGGCTGCATACAAGCTGGAACATGAATATCTAAATCTTCATTCTCAACAGCTTTCAAATGAAATAAGGGTGCAATATCCTGATCTTTAGTTAACTTCATGAGTTGCTTGCCTTGCAAAAGTTCATCATTGACCTGATGTTCACATGTCAAATGGACTATCTTCCCTTTCCACTTAAAATCCATTATTAACAGTCTGTAATCTGTGACCATGACCTAAAATTTCAAGCCATTGAATTCCCAAAACGACATCAGCTCCTTGAATTGGTAGAATGAAAAAATCTATGTAAAATATATGTCCTTGCAAACATAATTTTACTTCCAAATAGCTGCTATCACAAATCAAGAAATCTCCATTGCCAATGTAAACTTTAAACTGTTTGAAGGATGAAACAAGTAGTCCTAACTGCTGAACTATCCTTTCATGGATAAAATTGTGAGTACTTCCACTATCTATTAAGATGTGAACACACTGATTGCCAATTCTTCCCCTCACCCTAATAGTTTTAGGACTTAACTGACCAGCCAAGGCATGCATGCTAATTTCAGGAAAAATAGTAAGACTGGAATCGATATTTTCAACAGCTGGTTCTTCTTCTTGTATCATTACAGAATATTGATCATCATCCTTACTCATAAGTAGAAAGAATTTAGTTTTGCACTTATGGCCAGGAGCATACTTTTCATCATAGTTATAACATAATCCCTTCTCTCTTCTGATTTTGAGTTCTACAGGACTCAGTCTCTTGACAGGTAAGAGTAGAGTCTTTGATTATTGAGGAACATTAGAAATTATAGGTTTAGCATTAACAAATGTAGAAGGCTCAAATGTAGGTCGTTTCCAAGATGATTTAAACAATTGCTTCAAATCATTGAATTTATCTCCTTGCAATCTGGTCAGGGATATAGCTTGTAATAGAGATTGTGGTTGAGCTACTAATACTTCATGTTTAATTTCAGGTTTTAATCCTAAAATGAAGAAACTCAACAAGAATTTCTCAGATAAACTTTGTACTTTAGTGGACAATTCTTCAAATTGAGATTGATAAACTGCTACTGTGGTTGTTTGCTGCAACTTAGATAAGGCTCCTCTGTGATCTTCATACAAAGAAGGACCAAACCTAAGATTAATGGTCTTTAAAAACCCTTTCCAAGACTCAATGAACCCATTGGAATGCATCCATTTAAACGAGATGAGAGCAGACCCTTCCAAATGGAAAGAAGAAATCAGAACTTTTTGATCTTCCAGAGTATTGTAGAATTGAAAAAACTGTTCCATTTTGAATGCCCAACAAGACACATCTGAACCATCAAAATGAGGAACTTCAATTTTCATAGATCAAAATTGATGATTGTTGTTTCTAACAGAATGAAGATTCATGGTATTTTCCTTAGAAGTATGCTGTGATCAAGTAGAAACCTCTGCTATCCTCTGATCAACTACATTCATAAATCTTGAAATGGTATTATTGAGTTCACGAATTTGAACCTCAGTTTCTTTTC
>BRYE01000016.1:23601997-23604497 GCA_030159115.1 Actinidia arguta var. hypoleuca | reverse complement strand
GAACACAAACGTTGTTCTCTTTATTCATCATCATAATCTCCTTAAAAAAATAAGGTTACATGTTTATTTATAATAAACTCTCCTAGAATTCTAAACCTACTAAACTTCTAACTTGATAACTAATAAAATCTAATTTGATAACTACCAAAATTTAAAAACAAGACTCCTAACCTAATAAAAACTCCTAACTAACTAAAATTCTAATTAATTTAAAATAAAAAACAAGTAATTATAAAATTTAAAAATACAAGAATTAATAAATAAATAAGTATAATTTTATCCCGCATCAATCAACAAACTGAGGATGTGTAATACCCCGAACCCATAAATTTCTTTTATTCATGCCTTAATGTAAAATTTAATTCTATTAGGACCTAATTGTAAGTATTTTATGGTCAAAGTGGTCAAAAGTGACCAAAATAGATGAAATGACCAATTAGGAGGGAGGTTGTAACAAGAAAAGGATGGAGGTGGGCACATGGGATTGAATCCCATGTGTTACTTTCAAGCACCAAGCCAAACACACACACACACACAAAATTCGTATAGAGAGAGAGAGAGAGAAGAAAGAAAGGAAGAAGAAGAAAGGAAGAGAAGAAGAAGCTTGGAGAGAGAGAGTTCAAATTCCAAGCCTAAGGAAGCCATTGAAAGCTCTACCAAGCTTGAGAAGGTGAGAAAAATCTATTTTTATGTATATGTATAAGTTGAAGAAATTAGGTTATGCCTTAGATGCTTTTAGTAAGCCCAATGTTGAGTTTAGAGGACTCCCTTAAGTCCCAATTGAAGCATATTGAAGCTCAATTCAAAGAAATTGAATGCTAGAAACAAAAATCCCAAATTTCTAAATGTTAGGGTTTTTGAAACTTTGACCTTAGATCTACCATGCTAAGGTTAGTTTTGAGGTTTGAGTTTGAGTTATTGTTGTCTCTTGAGTGTGTAGCTGAGCCATAAAAACTTTGGTGAAGTTTTGAGTTAAGATTGGATAGGTTTTTGACAAGTTTCGTGCCAATTCTGCTGTTGCGCGCGACTGGCGTTGGAACGCCACGTTGGAACACCTGGCATTGGAACGCCACGTTGGAACGTCCAGAGTTAGGATTTTTATTTTTGCCCAGGCGTTGGAACGCCACGTTGGAACGCCTGGCGTTGGAACGCCACGTTGGAACGTCCAGAGTTAGGATTTTCATTTTTGCCCAGGCATTGGAACGCCACGTTGGAACGCCTGGCGTTGGAACGTCCAGAGTTAGGATTTTCATTTTTGCCTAGGCGTTGGAACGCCACGTTGGAACGCCTGACGTTCGAACGCCAGACCATTTTTTGCCCAGACACTGTTTTGTAAAACGGGCATAACTTTCTCTAGAAAATTCGGATTGAGACACCGTTTGAAGCGTTGGAAAATAGACTCGTAGACCTTTCTAAGAATATAAAGTTTACAATTTAATTCCATCTATATTATGAGATATTGAAGTTTAAAGTCGACCTAAGCTTTTACCAACAACACAATTTTCTTTAGAAATTAGTCCTTATTCAATTGAGCATAACTTCTTTATTTGGGATGCGTTTCAAACTCATGACCTACCAAATTGAAGGTCATTAAGTCTATTTTCAAATGATATTGACCTAGGAGGTATATTTATTGTCGTGAGGTAAATGGGATGCGATGAAGGAACTATAGACAAGTGTTGCCTTTGGCCATTAATAGTCAACCTAGGATCCTTAAACCTATTCCTAGGAGTGTCGCCCTAGGGCGTAGGTTATCCTTGAGCTGAGATACCTTTAGTCAAGTCGAGAGTTGTTATATTATTTTTAAACTTTTTCGATCATAGTGTTGACATTTTGTATCGTATGTCATATATGTGTAGGAACGCCAAGTGTAGCACTTAGCCAAGGAAACCAAGGTGAGTAACACGATGCCATGGACAAAACCTATGTATCTTAAAAAAGTGTTTTCAATACGTATTATGTTATATGTAACCATTTTTCCATGCTTTCAATGCATCAATGATTATGTTCTAAATATGAATGCCATGCCTTTCAAAGTATTCAATGTTACTATGCTATGTATTGAAATCCATGGATGCATGATTTACAAGAAAAGCTAAGTATGTTCAAGATAAGCAAGTATAGTGACACTCGGGGTCCCCCGTGGTGGGACTTTAATCTAGCCTAAGGTCCTAAGGTAGATGGGGGACATTAAATAAGTTTCATCTACACAGTGAGATATCTCTGGCCAAAAGAGCCACCCGACCTATATGGTCACCCAGTTCAGCCGAGTTGTCATAGTTTCAGTATATGATATGTACAAGTACAAAAGCAAGTATGCCAAAATTCTGTGAGCTTCCAGTTTATGAAAGTTTATATTTTCAGAAAAGATGTATGCTCACATGTTTAAGCTAAATGATATGAGTATGTTATGAAATAATCCATGGTATTTTATATTCATGCATCTGTTGTTATTCACTAAGCTTTTAGCTTACGTTTTCAAAAACCTTTTCAGGAGACC
>BRYE01000016.1:23571997-23574497 GCA_030159115.1 Actinidia arguta var. hypoleuca | reverse complement strand
CTTCCCCCTTTTCAGGTATTTCTCCACTCTCTCTCTCTCTCTCTCTCTCTCTCTCTCTCTCTCTGTATGTCATATATGAATGTTTACCCGCAATGTCGCCTCGTAACAATATCTGATCAGGCTTATGTTTGTTTTCTGGCATTATGTTTTCCATTGACGAGACGTTTGGTTAATTATGCAATATGTTTTTTCTTCACAATTTGGTGTGATCAGTTTTGTAACATGTTGATGATTAATTTGGTATAACTGTTTTATTTTTTCCGATGCTGTTGCTTGCCCTGATCTTAATGTAATCTAAAGGATGTAAATCTTGTTGTTGTTTTTCTTTTTCCTATGATCTCATTACTCCAGCATAAATAATTACATGAATTGGTTTCATAATGTATATCATATGTGTGTCCAAATATATGTTTAATTCTTCAAACTGGCCACCACAGACACTGCAAAACATAGTGATATTCTAATATTTGTTAGTTTGAATATTGATTAATATTTAAAACAGTAAAATTTTACTATTCAAAAAATAAAAATTTTATCTATTATTTTTTGGTCGAAAAGTCATTTCAGGATAATTTTATTATAACAAACTGTCAAATTTCATTGTTTCAGGTCATTGATGACCAACTGGAAAGTCGTTTGTCGGCTGTCAACCGCCGGTGGGAGGCGGCAATAGTGTAGGTGCAGTTGGAGTTGGAGTATAGAAAAACATTAATGACAGTGGTGTAAAAAAAACATTAGATGCGAGAAGAGATGTTTTGGGAGGTAGAAAGTAACATGTGAATTTTATCGATTTTGTCTTTAAATTTTTTTTAAAATAAACTAATTAAGTTATAAAAGTGCTCTCATTAAGCTATGGTCAAAAAACCCTTTTCTATTTTTCTCATTGTGCAAGTATTGAACTACATTTCATATAATAGTTTTGTTCATTTTATTTAATAATATTAATGAACTCTAAATTCTGGATGATGTTTGTTTTAAGTCATAAACCCCAAATTCATTGCTCCCTCTCTCATTTGGTTTCTTTTTCGTGGCTAAGTATCCACGTCATGCCTGACAGTTAAATTAACATGGTTACTTTTTTGTGTACTCACACCATAGTCAGTCATGTCTATTCTAATTCTATTTTATTAGTTAATTATTTTTTATTTTTTATTATTTATTTATTTATTACACACCTTCGCACACTTTAATTAATAAAATTATAAAATAATGATTAGCGACTGAATAGTACCAATGTTAAAATACAATTTTAGCTAGGCTAACGTAGATGCTCTAATAATATTACCTATTTTCAAGCGGCTTTTCTTATATTTGTGTTCTTTTAAAAATATCTCTTTTTTGCCACTGGCATGCATATTGGACTGGCTACAAAAAGAAAGAATATCATAACGGAAATAACAAATTTTAGTATAATTCAATGGGTCAAAAATTAAAGTTTTTTTTGGCCATAGCTCCATGAGAGCACTTTTTTTTTGGTTTAATAAGCTCATCTTAAAAAACTAAAAACTAAAGTATCAATTAGAGATCTTAATACTAACTTTGACTATTTTGACTAAAAACTAAAAAACTAATTCTTCTTCTCCCCCTTTTGGCATCATCAAAATGGGCTTGAGAAGAGTGAAACAAAGCTTCTACGAGAATGAAGGTGGAGGATGATGAGGTGATGATGGAGGAGGAGGCTGCCGTGCATAGCCCATGGTCAACTGATCCAATTGGCTTTCGACATGAAACATCTATTGTTGAAACTCCATTTGTTGCTGATATAGCCACTCATAGTTGCCTCCCAACCGATCGAAGTAAAGCTCATACCTCTCTTGATGTTGCTCCATTTGTTCCATTGTAGCTTTCATGTGTCCAATGTTCTCCATGAAAGAATTCCAATAAGGTGGTACTTCTTGCGATGGAGTACCGTGGACTAGGCTCAAAAGGAATCACTTCAGCATGTTGTTGTCTATCAACTTCCATGGCAAGTTGCCGACTATGAGCATCGTCACATTCTTCTTCGTTTTTCTCATTATCCGTGATATGAATACTTACTCCACTACTAATTAGATGTTCAGTTAAGTTTACATCTATGTGCTAATTATGTTGGTTTCTAAACTTATCTTAAAGTGATCAAAAACCTTAGCTAGAAGGGCACCAACAGGCAAGGCCCTAGACTTGTGATTTTTCACATCAATCATATCATTCAAAATTAAATAGTTTAAATTCAAAGGTTTTCGAATAGCATTTATATATATATATGATAAAACTATCTATGGAAGTCACTTGATTGTAATGCCCTTTTTTAGGTATTACATTGTATGCAATAAATCAATGGAATAACCTAAATTTCTTCTTCAATTCAGCAGTTTTCAATTCACTTAGAAATCCTCTAACATATATTTCATCATTTAGCATGACTTTATGAGCAAACATGTCCAACTGTCTTGGTTTGTCTATAAAAATATTGTCCCCAAGTATTAGGAATGAAGGGGATTGTATCACAAATTGGAAGCAT
>BRYE01000016.1:23554497-23559497 GCA_030159115.1 Actinidia arguta var. hypoleuca | reverse complement strand
TTTTCAGAAATTCATCTTCAATGTTTCTACACATGATGATGTTTTGTTCCTCAAATTCTGACAACCACGTTACTTGATTTGAAGGAGTTTTGAACATGTGCGATTTGAACTTCAATGGGGATGGATTACTTGGTCCAGCCCCATTGCCCCTCAGGTCATTGGCATCGTGTTTGGTTGTTAGTCTAATCATGGCTAATTTATAGATTTGGAAGAGAGAATATAGATTTGAGAAATTAGGGCTAGGGTTTGAAGATTAAGGCTAGGAATTTGGTGAGAGGGAGGGTATATAGAGATGGAGGAAAGGCTAAGGGTTAGAGTTATGAGAGAGAGAGAGAGGGAGAGAGAGAGAGAGAGAGAGAGATGGAAGAGGCTATGGTTAGGGTTTGAATGAGAAGGAAAGAAGGATTTGCAGAAAGAGAGAGAGAGAGAGAGAGAGAGAGAGAGAGAGAGAGAGAGAGAGAAAGAGTTTTGCAAATATAGAAGAAAAGTTGTTTTGAAAACAAAAAATTGCAAATTTTATATAAGATTCACGACTGTAGCAACTTTAGTCATGACTGTCAACCGCAGTTTGTCTTTCGATCAACCGAACTTTGCCTTTTAGTTGACCGAACTTTAAGCATAAACTTGCATAAAGTTTGACAGATAGGAATTCAGTGTTTTCACCCAATCGAAATCTATTTACTTGATGCACCTAAGTCATAAATGTTCTATGGAGTGTAATAGAGTCGAGTTTGATTGTCTAAATGGCAAGAATCAAAATATGGGTGTCCTATGTAAATTTTAGGCAATATTTGGACACACACACCTACATTTTTCACATCAAAGAGAATATGAGTAATTTGATTCTACATATAAGTCACAAAAAGACATATGTCAATTCAATGATCTATAATCATTAAAGGATAGTGAGTAGACATGACCACCTCACTTATTGTAAGTGCTGGCGAAGTTTTGTTTTGTAGGATATAAAGTATAAGAAATATATTTCAATCTCAACTATTCCTTTTTAGATATAACCCTACTAACACCCATAGATTTATTTAAGATTCCAAAAGTATTCACATTGCTTGACACATTCTAAGTTCACATCTGATAAAATAAAATCTTTTCTCATCAAGGGGCTTCATAAAAATATTCACCAATTGCTTAGCGGTGTTAATATATTGAAGTTCGATACACTCTTTTTGAATGTGATCTCTTAGAAAATGATGTTTAATCTTAATGTGTTCTGTTCTAGAATGTTGTATGGGATTCTTAGATAAATTTATAACAATAGTATTATCATAATTGATTGAAATATGATCAAAAAGTAAATTATAATCCTTCATTTGTTGTTTCATTCATAATACTTGAGCACGACAACTTTCGGCAGCCATGTATTCGGCTTCGGCAGTTGATAAGGCAACTGAGTTCTGTGTCTTGCTAAACCAAGATACTAAAAAGTATCCTAGAAATTGATAATTCCATTTGTGCTATTCTGATCTATCTTACAACTAGCGTAATCGGAATTGGAGAATCCATTTAAATCAAATGCAACTCCGCTAGGATAAAACAGTCTTAAATCATGAGTATTAAGAAGATATCTAAAGATGCATTTTACGACAACTAAATGCAATTCCTTATGACATGATTGAAATCTAGCACATATTCCTACTTGTTGTTTGATATAGCAACGATTTAATCATACCGCGGTAAAACTTTTCATAAATATTTTTACCACTTTCGTCCTTGTCAAACTTTATTGAGGTGCTCGTTGGAGTAGCTAGAGGCTTTGAATCCATCATGTCGAATCTTTTGAGAAGCTCATTTGTGTACTTAGCTTGGTTGATGAAGGTGTCTTCACTTGTTTGCTTAATTTGTAGACCAAGAAAGAAATTAAGTTCACCCATCATACTCATCTCAAATTCAACTTGCATACACTTAGCAAACTCCTTACACAAATTTTTATTAATGGCACCAAATATGTAGTCTACATAGATTTGTACAATGAGAATATCATGATCTTTGGTTTTTGTGAAAAGAGTGTTATCCATTTTTGCGAGAAAAAATATTATTATTTAAAAAAATTCTAGGTCTATCATACCATGTGCATGGTACTTGTTTTAAACCATATAAGGCTTTAGAAAGTTTAAATGCATTGTTTGGAAATTCATAATTTTCAAAACCTAGAAGTTGTTCAACATATACTTCCTTCGTAATGTATCTGTTTAAAATTGCACTTTTTACATCCATTTGATAAAGCTTGAAATCTATGTAAGATGATAATGCAAGCAACATGAGGATGACTTCTAGTCTAGCTATGGGAGCAAAAGATTCTTCAAAATCAATGCCCTTTTCTTGACTATAGCCTTATATAACAAGTCTAGCTTTATTCCTAACATTGATTCTGAATTCATCTAACTTGTTTCTAAATACCTATTTTGTTCATATAATAGAGTGATCATTTGGTCGAGATACTAAAGTCCAAACTTTACTTCTTTTAAATTGGTTTAATTCTCCTTGCATAACTATTAACCAACATTCGTCAAATTCAGCATCATAAAAATTCTTAGATTCTATTTGTGAAAGAAATGCAAGATTATCATAGATATTTCTAATAGAGTGTATAGTGGTTACCCCCTTCGATGGATCACCTATGATTAGGTTTATTGGGTGATTGTGGACGAACTTCCATTCTTTTTGTAAGTTTGAGTTGTCACCACCTTGCTCTTGTGATTCATTTGGAGGTAGGTCATTTTCTTGTTGAGATTCTTTCTCAAAAATACCTTCTTGAGACTCGTCGTCTCATTGAATGATTTTCAAATTTTCATATTCGCTTCAATACATACATCTCCATTTCTTGAAACATTCTTTGAAGAAACGTCATTAAATTTATCAAAAGCAACATGGACTAATTCTTCTATAATTAAAGTGCGTTTATTGAAAACTCTAAATGGTTTGCTTGTATTTGAATAACTAAGGAAAATGGTTTCATCCAATATGGAATCAAACTTGCCCAAATTATCTTTTTCATTATTTAAAATAAAATATTTACATCTAAATGCATGGAAAAAGCTTACATTAGGCTTTATTCCTTTTCATAGCTCATAAGGAGTTTTCATTAAAATTAACCTAATCATAGCACGTTTTATAATGAAACAAGTGGTGCTAACTGTTGGTAATTGTATGCCCACATGTCCAAATATTTAATTATAATTTAGAATGAGAATTCATTTTATCATACAATTAGATGTTGTTCTAATATATCATGAGATGATATGAATAATATTATTTATCATGAGATGATATGTACCTAAATTATCGAAAGATACGATATATGTGTGAAAATGAGATTTACACATAGGAGATATTAATTATTGATTCTGGTAACTTTAAATTAGTTCATAGTCGGTGATGATATTGGACATTTTATCTGCAAAGATTATAATACTACTAACCTCTATGTGATAGGATGATTTATCTCAACCATCGGAGTAGATGACTCTGGGTTAAAGTATTGGTATACTGGAAATATACTAAGCTGGATCATCGTAAGAAAGTAAATCATATAAAACTGTTGCTTTGTGATGAAATCTTACATTTGCTGTTTGCAATTGACTCTTAATTCGTAGAGAATGGTAAACTCAAATTATTGACATCATTTACTTTGATTTACCAATAACCACTCTATTATAGGTACAAAATAGGTATTTAAAAATCATCTAGATGAATCCGGAATTATTGTTAGGAATAAAGCTAGATTTGTTGTACAAGGCTATAGTCAAGAAAAAAGAGTTGATTTTAATGAATCTTTTGAACTTGTAACTAGATTGGAGGTCATTTGCATGTTACATGGATTTTAAACTTTATCAAATGGATGCAAAAAAAAATCATTTTAAATGGATACATTATGGAGGAAGAACATGTTGCATAACCTCCGGAATTCAAATCATGTATTTAAATTGTCTAAAATACTCTATGGATTGAAACAAACACCATGAGCATGGTATGATAAACTTAGCAAATTTCTAAATGAAAATGATTTTACTCGCGAAAAAATAGATAATACTCTTTTTGTAAAAATCAAAAATCATGATATACTCACTATACAAATATATGTGGACAATATTATATTTGGTGTGAATAATAAAAATTTGTGCAAAGAATTTGCTAAGTGTATGCAACATAAATTTGAGATGAGCATGATTGGCAACTTTAATTTCTTTCTTGGATTTTAAATTAAGCAAACAAAAGAGGACCCTTTCTTCATTCAAGTCAAATACACAAAGGAGCTTCTCAACAGGTTTAGCATGAGTGAATCAAATCCTCTCGCCACACCAATAAGCACCCAATAAAGCATTACAAGGACGAAAATAGTAAAAATATTGATAAAAAGCTTTACCAAGATATGATTGATCTGTTGCTCTATCTAACGACAAGTAGACCGGATTCATATTTAGCGTATGTATATGTGCTAGATTTTAATCATGTCCTAAGGAATCATATCTAGTTGACGTAAAATGAATCTTTAGATATCTAATCAATACACATGATTTAGGAATAATTTATCCTATAAGAGTTGCATTAAATTTAAATAAATTCTCCGATGCCGATTATGCAGATTGTAAGGTAGATCGAAAGAACACAAGTGACACTTGTCAATTTTTAGGGCATTCTTTAGTGTCGTGGTTTAGCAAGAAACAAAACGTCATTGTCCTATCAACTGCCAAAACCAAATATGTGACCGCCGAAAGTTGTTGTGCTCAAGTACTATGGATAAAACTATAAATGGAGCATTATGATTTATATTTTGATCATATTCCAATCAAATGTGATAATATTAGTGCTATAAATTTATCTAAAAATTCCATACAACATTCTAGAACAAAATACATTGAGATTCAATATCATTTTTTAAGAGATCACGTTCAAAAATGGGACATTGAACTTCAATTTATTAGTACTAACAAGCAATTGTCTGAGACCCTAACTCTCTTATACTCATATTAGCCTAATTTCAT
>BRYE01000016.1:23546997-23549497 GCA_030159115.1 Actinidia arguta var. hypoleuca | reverse complement strand
GATTAAGGTGTTTAAGCACTTTAGGGTTCGCCTTCAAAATCAATACAACCAATATATTGACGGAAATATCACTGAAAATATAATAAGACATAGTATAAGTGTTGACATCACGGACAACGAGGATAGTGAAGAATAAGAGACCAAGCTCAAAGCTAGGACTCAGCTAAAATGGATATGGACAATACACCACATACTAAAGATATTTCTCTCGGACCTAGCTCATTTCAAGCACCATTGCAAAATCCCCCACCCTATTGGAGTTCTCTCATGGAAAATATTAGACGCATGACTGCTATAATGGATCGCATGGAGTGACGCCAAGAGAGTTGTGATCAATATCTTAATCGATTGGGAGATAACTATGAGCATCTATATCAGCAACAAGAAGTGTATCATGTGCAATATAACGACAGAATGGACTATCTTGAAGTCCAGCTGGAACGACTTAACATGCCTTTTGATTCTCCTCCATCTTCATCTCATCATCATCATCCATCATCATAGAAGTCTCAATTATCCATCTCCTCCTGTTTTGATAATGCTGTTGGGAATTGTATGCCCACATGTCCAAATATTTAATTATGATTTGGAATAAGAATTCATTTTATCATACAATAGGATGTTGTTATATTATATCATGAGATGATATGTCCCTAAGTTATCTAGAGATACGATAAATGTGCGAAAATGAGATTTGCACATGGGAGATATTATCGTTGATTCTAATAAACTTTAAATTAGTTCGTAATCAGTGATGAATTTGGACATCTCATCTACGAAGACTATAATACTGTTAACCTCTATATGATAGGATGGTTTATCTTAATCATCAAAGTAGGTGACTCTGGGTTAAAGTATTTGTGTATTATCGAATACACTGAATTAGATAATCGCAAGAAAGTAAATCATATAAAATTATTATTTTATTATGAAATCTTTCATTCGCTATTTGCAATTGACTCTTAATCCTAAAAGAATAGAGAACTCAAGTTTTGACATTGTTCATTTTGATTTATCAATGAATGAGGCTAATTGAGATCAACATCTCGATATCTTGGATAGTCATTATTAGGTCTGTGGGAACACTTAATTCTCAAGATATAATTCAACTCTCTTTAAAAAGAGAGAGGATATCACTGATGAGTTACTTCATTCATTTAGTCGTTAAAATTCGGATCCGGTTTTTTTGGTAAATTATTTATCAAAATAAAGACTTATTATTTTGGTGACTAAATTAAAAATGAATTATGAATCATAAGAGTTCAAAATAATTAGGGTTTGATAGACAGTTAATTAATCAAAACCTAATTATGGATACCCAAGTTGAGGATTTTTATTGTGGTATTAAAGTAGCAATAAGGGTATTTTACTCCTTTTGCTTTGGAGTACAATCCAGATTATTTAGTATAATTAATTTGGATTAATTAAAATTATTAAATTAAAATTATGAGATAACTAGAACTTTTAGTAATTTAATTGAAACCAAACTAGGACTCCCTAATATCATTTTCCTTGCCTTAGTTGGAGACCTAGCCTATATATATGATATGTTGGCTTCCAATCCTAATGATTATTTTCTCTATAGAATTTTGAGAAAAAAAAATGAGAGCCCACACTCAAAAAGAATTGGTTAGGGGTGAAAAAAAAGGAAAGAAAATCAAAGAGTCTAGAAGACTAGAAAAATAAAGTCCTAAAGTGTTTAGGACTAGGATTTTATGAAAACAAGGTTGCTGGAATTTGAAAAATGAATCATAGCAGTGCAAGCTGCCAGCAGTCGTAGCTGCCAATAACCACAACAACGCAAGTAGCCAGCAGGTGTAGTAGCCGCAACAGCCAGTAGCGCAGGCAATTAGCAGTTGCCGCCACAACCAGCAACAACAGCCAGCAGTTGCAGCGCAAGTAGCCAGCAGCCATAGCAGCCACAACAACAACTAGCTGTTGTTGGGTAGCAAGCAGACGCGATGGTTGTGCAGTTTTGTGGCGCAAAACAAAGGTGTGCAACCACTAGGTTTAAAACTTTAATTCTTGCGATATTCTAGGTATTTCGAACCCTCTTCTAGATCAACATTGTACGATTACATAGTATTAACGTCTGAAAAAGAAAAAAAAATTCAACTTCTACTTCAGGGATGGGATCCCTTCATTATGCCACATAGGGGGAGAAGAAGAAGTAGTTTTAGTCGTCGAAGTTTCAAAGTTAGCATTAAGATCTTTCATTGATACTTGTTTAATGTTCTAAACTTCTTTTTAAGTATTTGTTGGATAATTTTAAGTTCTTCTTGCTATGATATATATTTTTTAAGTTTAAATTGTTATGGATGTTTTTGATGTTTTTGGATGTGATTGTTGAACTATATGCATCTATATTGTTCATTATTCAATTGACTTGAACTATCTTGAAGGAAATTAAATAGCAATTGAAGAACAATTGAAAAATGCTCGACAAACCCAATATAGTATACTCCATCCCATGTGTTTGTTTTTCAAAGTATGAATGATT
>BRYE01000016.1:23529497-23541997 GCA_030159115.1 Actinidia arguta var. hypoleuca | reverse complement strand
GACTTATTATATAATACCTACTAATGGGTGTTTCCTGATCTATCTAACTCTGGAGGCCTCCTCCTAAGATTAGGCCCACATACAAGTAAATGCCCTCTTTGTGGAGATGTTTTTTTTAGTACTCTCAAAGTATTACTCTATATTACACAGTAAATGATATATATTGGCCATAATTTTGAATTTTATTGTTTAGTTTATTCATAAAAAAAATTAAAATATAATTAAAATTTGCTCTAAAAGCACTAAATAATTTCTTTTCTTTGTGAGAAAATGTTACTTGCTATTGAGGATAGGGCAAACTCTATTCCCATTGCATGAGAATTTACTTCCACATCACCTAGAAATTAAGGCACCGATAAAGATGGTTAGACAATGCAGGGAACTTTTGTTAGTTTTTTAACTGCTTAAGTGGTTTTTTTTTTATTTTTTTTTTCGTATCAAGTATACTTAAATTACCCTATATCCAATTTGTGTTCGAGTTTGGTATACCTACCCAATACTCATCAGGTATTGGCTAAGGAATATGGAGATGGTTACGTAGTTGGTGTACGGAAAGAGTATCCCGATCAATATCCGACTTGTTGTCATTTCTAGTTGAGGACATAGGTGCGCCCCTATTTTGGTGATTTCAATAGTTGATTTTGTAAGTGTTATATTACTGTTGGGAATCGAATCCGATGAACCATTAAAATTACTAATGAAATCTTATGCTGGTGAATGCGGATTTAAAGTTATCCTTCGCGATCTCTCTAGTTTTGTTATGGTAGAAATTTGGTTCGAGCAAACATCAATCAAAATTGTTCGGGGGCGACCTCGATAACCTACGCAGGAAAATAAATATTACCGTCCAGGGTGAAGCCGCTCAAAACACCTCTGGTGTGGTGATGAGATCGTAATGAACTTACTAAATAAAACACAACAAGGAAATTATATAGCAATAGTTCAAGGAGTGATATTGTAGTTACCTCACTGTAAGAATGGTGAGCGGCGTAACGGTGGTGAATGCCAAGAGGTATTGGCGACAGTACTGCAACTAATGGAGATGTAGTAAATCATGTTCACCTAGGTCTAGAGGTATTGACGATGTAAACTACCGAGTAACATAACTTGGCGATTTGGGACGCTGAGAGAACACGAGCGACGTAAGACAACTCAGTATGCTGAGTGGCGATCGCGAGGGATATTGGCGACGCGATCTTCCCAAATTTTGGTGATCCCTTTCACGAATAGCGCAGTGGCATGATTAGGTACGTGGAAATCTAATCCTCATCAAGTTTAATTTCCACTAAACTCGAAGTAGAAACCGACGAATACGAACTAAGACAATATCTCATGATCTTTTGTGTCAATTTTGCATTAGATTGTGTCAATGCTACTTCAAAACAGAGTAGGGATGTTAGTGTATTTGTAGCTAGCGATAGCTCAAGAAAGATGATAGTGATAAACCTAATCAGATAGAGATGCACAAATGGGCCGGACTTTTTTATCCGTCCGCCGGCTGGCCCGTTACTGTAGTGGTCTGAGTAAGTTTCTCCCATATGGACTTGGGCCAATCCCGAAGCACAGTTCTTATTGGGCACGGGATGGACAACTTTCATCAAGTCCAACCC
This sequence comes from Actinidia arguta var. hypoleuca, assembly GCA_030159115.1. NCBI lineage: Eukaryota > Viridiplantae > Streptophyta > Magnoliopsida > Ericales > Actinidiaceae > Actinidia > Actinidia arguta. The sequence goes on along the minus strand of BRYE01000016.1, from coordinate 23,540,387 downwards.
GAAATTAAGCCTAGCTCATTATTGTCCATAATCCGGCTCAAACAGATCCAGCCCATTAGCCCAGTCCGTAAAGCCCGTTATGCCAACCCGTTAGCCTGCTATCCCAATTCTTATTGGGGCACGATCTGGATAGCCTTGGTCAAGTCCATCTTGGAATTAAGCTCGGCCCATTATTATCCGTAATTCGGCCCGAACCAATCCGACTCATTAGCTTAGCCCATAAAATTGTTATACTAGCCCGTAAGCCCAGTCCATAGCCCCCCCCCCCCCCCCCCCCCAAAAAAAAAAAAAAAAAAAAAAAAGTTTTTTTTTCCTAAACTGTGAGGATTGAACTTGAGACCTAACAAATATAACTACTGCACCACAACTCTCTTTCATTTTAACCACAACCCTCTTTTTTATATGCTTTATTTTTGTATTTAATACTTTGGAGTATAGAAGTTAAAAAAGAAATTCTTTTCTTGTATTTAATACTTTCTTTGGGGAGACCTAACAAATATAATCGTGGGAGGTTTCGAACTTGAGACCTAACACATATAACCACTGCACAGTGTGCACCCAACCACTGCACCACAACCATCTTTTATTTATTTGTATGTTTTATTTTTATATTTAATATTTTCTTTACGGTGTATAGAAGTAAAAAAAAAAATTACATTTATATAAGTTACGAAGGCTCTTTTTTAAAATTTTTAAAATTTTTATTACACTTTTATCCCCTAACAGCTATATAACAACTCTTTTTTGAATTTTTTAAACTTTTATTATAAAGGCTCTTTTTTTGAATTTTTAAAACTTCTATTACAGTTTTATCCCCAACAACTATATAATGACTATTTTTGGGGGTAAAACGATAATTTGAATATAAATGACCAAAATAACCTGCACAACAATTATAAATGACTAATTTTTGAAGTATTTTGGTCCAATAAGGCCAAAAAAAATTCTATAAATACCTCTAATCTTCCATATTTTTTCCTCACTCAATTCTTATTCAATCTTCTAATTCTCTACCACTCTCCCAATACTCTCTCCATTTTGTCTAATTATTCGATTGCTCGGAATTTGTCATGCGTGGAAGAAGTGTTGAATTTTGACATTTTTAAGCGCTTCGAACTTGAGATATCTTTGCATTGATATTTTTTTTATTGTCTTGTTATTTAAGTATTGAAATAGTGCTTTTAGAAAAAATGGATCCTCGTCATTTAAATGTAAAAAATTTAGAAGAGGTTGAATACGATGAGTTTTAGATCTCGGGTGATGATACTATACCCGAAATAACCTCACATATTCCATGCCGGATACGTCCACATCTAGCACCACTAGTAGAAGATTAAGATCGTTAGTTTGTCAATATTTTCGATGAGTTTACAAAATTGTTGATGGAAAAATAGTAATTAAAGTTGTTTGTAAATATTACAAAAAAATATTAAATGGTTCTACCAATGGCACGAGCTACCTAAAGAGGCATGTTAATAAAGTGTGCTGTTAAAAATCTTAGCAATATAAGTACATCATAGTCATAAATAGATTTTATTGAAAGTGGGGATATGAGTAATTTCTCTTATTCTAATGTTATAATGAGAGAAGGTCTAACAATTTACACTGCCGTTGTGGAACAACCTTTTACATTCGGAACCGATCTGAGATTTGAGTATTTTCAACAAAATTATATCAATCCTCAATTTGAGTCAGTCTCTAGGACTACTATTAGAAGGGATTGCTTTAAAATTTTTTAACATAAATTCCCTATCTCATGCACTTTTGATATGTGACAAGGTAGGAAAATATTCTGACTGCACATTACATTTATTTAACTTGGAATCTACCAAAAAGAATTCTTAGTTTTCAAAATATTAAATTTTCACATAATGCTTAAGCAATTTTTTCCTCCTATTATGAGTGTTTTACAAGAATATAGTATTCAAAATAATATTTTCTGCATTACTTTTAATAATGCGACTAATAACACCGTCGCTATTGAACTATTTAACCGACAATTAAAAACTCATGAAAGTAACGATTTATTTCACGTCCGATGTGTTTGTCATATTATAAACTTAATTATTAAAGATGGATTAAAAATTTTTGAACCTCAAATTGAAAAAATTAGAAGTGTCATCCTATATATTAGATCTTGTACATATAGATACTAAGAATTTAATTTTTTTTGTAAAACACATGGATCAAAAAGTAAAAAATTCTCATTAGACACTGACCATCGTTGGAACACAACTTATCTTTTGCTACAGTCAACTCAAAATTTTCAAGAAATAATTAGTCTTTTAGTACAGATAAATCAAATGGGCATAATATTACAAGATAATTGATATGTATCTAATGCCGTTTGTAATTTTTTAGAAGTTTTTAATACTGTAACTAAAGATTGTTCGGATGTTTATTATTCCACTACTCAACTTGTCATTACGCACATATATAACACTACTCTTAATTTTAAAGAATATAGGAAAAACCCAATATTTACAGACGCTTGTGCGGTAATGAAAATAAAATTTTCAAAATATTAAAACAAATTACCTTACTTGTTTGCGTTAGCAGCAGTAATGGACTTTAGGATTAAATTATCAGATGTTGAATTTTTTATTAAAAATATTAATGAATTATTAAACGTACATCTAACTATTATCGGTAAGGATATTAAATCAACAATAACTACACTATATAATTCATACGAAATGAAATATTCCCCACAACGCACAACTTCTGCCACCACTTCTATACCTTCTACTTCAATTAGTGGCGTACGAGGTAAGACCACTTGCAGTGGCTATAATGCAATAACTAACTTTAATAGGCAAATCACTAGTCTGTCATCACGCATTGAACTTTCTAAATATTTAGACATAGACTTTAGTGGTTTTCTAACTGATGACATGGTGAAAAGACCATACAAGATATTTTTCGATACACGTGATCTACTAAACCATCTGGTATCAACTGTGGCATCGGAGGTAGTTTTTAGTGTAGGTAATCGACAAATGGACAAGAGGAGAAGCTCGTTAAGCCCAGATATACTGGAGTGCCAAATTTGTGTTAAATATTGGAATAATGCAAAGTACCACATTCAACACGAGGTTACAAATGATAATTATGTCGTAGAACCTTTCAACAATATGAACTTGTTGAACGATGAAGATACTGAAGACAATAATTAGTCGAATTTTTTTTATTAACATTGTATTTTGTAAGAAAATAAGGAGTAATGCAAATTAATGATGGTTAGGTGGATGCCAACCTAGTTGGGATGTACTTAACTATAGTGATGCAAATCTCTAACATTTTATTTTTTGTAATTATTTTATTATTTTAATTTTACAATTAATGTATTTGACACTATTTATCATTATCAATCAATAAATTATTCTCTTTAACTTTTGGTCTTTTTGTATTTGTTTATTCAAATTTTAATTTATTGTTAAATAAAAATATTTTTTTGTTGTAAATTACTAAAAAAATAATTTGCAATTCTTATTAATGTTTAAAAAATAAAAATATTTTTTTAATATTAAAAGAAAAAATATGTATACAAAATATAACATTACATTGAATTAAAAAAAATTAAAAAATAACATGGGTTGGCCCAACCCGATATTGTAGCGGATTGGGCTATTGGGCTAGACTAGGCAAGAAAAATAATTAATAAACCGAGCTTAGCCCGATCCGTTACTGTATCGGTCTAGGCTAAGCCCACCTTGGAGCCGACCGAGTCTGTTATTATAGCGAATTGGGCCTGTTCAGACCGTTCATTTGTGCAGGTCTATAATCAGACATAAAACGGTCAACTAACATGAAGGAATATTTGATGATCAAAATTGAACCAAAACGAAGTAGCGCTACTTAAAAATAAATAAATTAGGGAAAGTCAGTGTACTGGTAGATAGCTCAGGGAATGTGACCGTAATAAACCCAATCAGAAATGGAAGATGAGGTAGTAATGCTTTTTGCGAGCATTTGCATCGGAGAACACCCGAGCAGTCACACAAGCGGTGTTACTTTTGACTCTTTGAGCAACCCCAATCCCAAATCCGTGATTTGAGACAGCTGTTTTTACTTTACTTTGTACTCCCATCTCAATAAACCAAACATGTTTAACTTAATTTCTTTATTTGTTGAAAAAAATCTACCATTACCATCTTCCTAAATCCTACCCCTCCCTCCCCTTTGCTATAAAATCCATCCCAGTCTTAAGCTGTAGAAAGAGTTGGGCAGAGGAGGTGTGTCTTCAATTCCTTCTGGATTAGTAAATCTTTCGCCACTACATCTGCATCTCTCCTCTCATCAGCAGTCATGGATGCAATGCTGGGGCCTCTCCTCATTTTCATCTCCTCTCTCTTCATGACTCACATTTCAGGTACTCTCTATCTCACTAGATCTCTTTCCCCTGCATGCGTTTTTGTAAGCTGTTCTTTTAGTTTGATGTTCATGTAGAGTAGTTGTATTATATTTGGCTTCTTTCTTTTACATTTATTCATACACAAGCGAGGCACACCCTCACCCCTGCCAACACTCGCCAAAAAATCGCACGGTTGGCTTAATCTTACTTGGACACAATGTATGTGTTTTTATGGTTGGCTTGTTACGTGCGGTGATCCTAATAGAGTCTCTCTGTCTCTGACTCTCTCTCTCTCTCTGGCACACACAATTGCGTAACTTGTGTTGAATGTGGATGAGTCTGCGCTTGTAATGTGATTTTTAATATTATATACCTTATTTCCTTGAGCTGAGTTAGGGTTCCTTCATATTGTTTTGTGGTTCCCTTTCTGACATTTATACAAACACAATGTGTGCCATTTGGTTGATTTTATAAATGTTGCGTTCAGCTCTCTCTCTCTCTCTCTCTCTCTCTCTCTCTCTCTCTCACACACACACACACACACACACACATCATGGTTGGCTTACCTGACGATGGTGTGTTGTTTGGTTGGTGTATAATTTCGAGTAGAGGTCTCAGCAACCTCAATCACGCTCTACAACAAGTGTTCACACCCAGTGTGGCCCGGAATCCAGCCCAGCGCCGGAAGGCCCGTCCTCGCTCGCGGTGGCTTCAAGCTCCCACCGAACAAGGCCTACTCCCTGGACATGCCGGCGGCCTGGTCAGGTCGGATCTGGGGGCGCCACGGCTGCTCCTTTGACGCCGAAGGACGTGGGCGATGCGCCACTGGAGACTGCGGCGGCGCCCTCTTCTGCAACGGCCTTGGGGGCGCCCCTCCGGCTACCTTGGCGGAGATCACCCTGGGAGCAGAGCAGGACTTCTACGATGTTAGCCTGGTGGACGGCTACAATCTGGCCATCTCCATCACGCCGTTCAAGGGCTCCGGCAAATGCAGCTACGCCGGCTGCGTCAGCGATCTCAACATGATGTGCCCTGTGGGGCTTCAGGTGATGATGGGGGTTTCTACCTTTTAAATAGTCCTGCTTTTTCAAATTGAAATTCAAAACAATACTCATTATTTTTACTGACCCTACACGAAACTAACAAAATTTTATTAAAATCCAAATTTAACCATCTCTCTCCTCTCCTCTAATCTTCATCCACCATCTCCGAAGTTGTGTAATTTAAAAAAATTAAAAAATATAAAATCCGACTTGATTTGTGTGAGAAAAAATGCTCATATATATATATATATGTGGTTTCATTGATTAATTACTGGTAGTATTTTATGTACTTCATGTTGACAGGTGAGGTCCCATGACAAGCGGCACGTGGTGGCGTGCAAGAGCGCATGTTTTGCCTTCAACTCGCCGAGGTATTGCTGCACGGGGAGCTTTGGTAGTCCGGCAGCATGCAAGCCCACGGCGTACTCGAGGATCTTTAAGGCCGCGTGTCCAAGGGCTTACTCTTATGCCTATGATGATCCTACTAGCATTGCCACTTGCAGTGGTGGCAGCTACTTGGTCACCTTCTGCCCTCACCACTAGTCCCCCGGCCCCTTTCTCTCTCTCAAAACTAGTCCTACTTGATGAAGGCTGTTGCAAGCCGTTACTTTCATGCGCTTATGTGATAGAAACTGTCAAACTGATATCCTACTGTCTTTGCTTTTTCTTTTTTAAATATTTTTTAGTGGATTAGTATAGTATTGGTGCTCGCTAAACATGTTTTGCTCTGTTCTTGACCGGCATGTTCCATTGGCTCGTCTTGATGATCTGTGGCCAAGACAATTGGCGTCGTGAAATTTGCTTAACCGACCAACTCTTTATGTTTTTGGAGGGAACTAACTGCTAATTGATGACTTTTTAGTAAACCAACCACCCCAACGGTGCAAACCAATCACTTCCAATGCCAACAGTTGTTGATTCATTCGTAAAGTATGACCGTGTGGTGAATGATACAACAATCGTCGTAACGGTGAACTTTTAACCTGGTTGTTAAATGGAGATCTTTAGTTTTGTATGTTAAATTCACACTAGGCTCCACAAATATGTAATCTGGTAAAAATGTCTTCAAACCGAACTCAAGTCATGGCCGACAAGTTTGGAGGCAATTTTGCCTGTTTACATGTCACCACAGTAGGAAAATTTATACTCATTCAGTCTTCAATCTTATTTTTGGATTCCCGTGTAAATGCAACTTATGAAATTGGTGATCTCTTTCTCGCGTAGAACGATTATTGCATCATCATTCCCTCACACTCGTATAGTTGGTGTTGGAGGTGGTTGGTTTGTAGAAGTCCTCGACTGAGTTATTTTCCCCCTAATCTTTCGGAGGGAAAAACTATTTCCCGAAATCTTAGGGCATGTTTGTTTTGAAAATAAGAATGTCGGATTGGATTATAAATTTTGTGGGCTCATTAATAAGGTGTTTGTTGACTCCTTTTAAGATTAGATATGTAATCCGATGGATTTGTAATTCATCAGATTAGCCAAATTTGTAATACCACTCATCCCCATTATTACAAATTCAAATGGTATGGATTAAATCTAAAGTTACTAAAATACCTATAAAATATTCAAAATTATTAAAATACGACGCTATGGTTTATCTAAATATTTTTATTATTAAATACGATTTTTTGTAGTAATGATCATGTATATATATAAAGTCATATATTTGTTCAAATCTTATCACTTCAACATATAAATTTTGTCTCTCATTTAATTTTAAAAGTTAAAATAACAATAGTAAATCTTATTTAAAAAAAAATTATTTTAAATAGAAGGGTCAGACAAGTAAAAATAAATAATTTTTTTTAAAAAATACATTAAGGATAATAAAAAAAAAGATTAATCTTATTTTGAAATATTTTTTTGTCTTTACTATTTTTTTTTGTTTGAAGAGAAAAATGAAAAAAAAATATCATTGGGACTCACATGGTACAAAAAATCAAAATTTAGGTATAACATATATATAACCCATTTAGTATCATAATCTTATGTACGTATCACATAATTAAACTTGCGTGAGTATAATATTTTAAAAAAACGAGTTTAATTTAAATATATCACTTAATAAAAGTATGATTTTAATTAAAATAAAATTATTTTATATTAATGCTGGGATAAAAATTGGGGAAAGTGGTTGGGAGATTTTGACTTTTTGGGACTTGGGGGATTTGATCACATATTGCCATATGGTATGGGTCATACTACCATGTGGTCCCTATTGATCCATATGGGTCATTCAGACATGCTTGACATGTGTTTATTTTTCTGTTACACTTTAATAAAAAATCTTTTCGGGTATAAATTCAAGTTTTCATAAATTTTTTCAAAACATCCTACTTAATCCTTAGAACATAATATACATTAATTTCACATAAAGAATGTGTATCGTACCTATTTTGTATATATCGTATAATATATATATTATTTAGAGAATCTAAATATTTTAAAGTTCTGGAATTTTACATTCTGTCATTCTTACAAAAAGTTTGTCCTTAAGCATTAGCATCTACTTTATATTTCGAAGAGAAAAGGATAACGTTCTTGCATTTTGGATTCTCTCTCACATGTCGACTCTTCTGTTGTGTGATTATGCCATAGGACTCGCACAAGCGGAATGACCTTGTTCTGAAGGACTTGATCACTTCGGTCTAGAATTTGAACGGGTTATTCGATATATGACAAATCTTTTCGTATCTCCAACAACCTATGTTCAATATCGTGGCTTGGGTTGAAGACATATTTCTTCAACATTGAAATATGAAAAACATAGTGAACATTTGCCAATTCTGGTGGCAGGGTAAGGCGATAAGCGACAAGGCCAATCCTTTCCAAGAAAGTCCGACTGATCCAGCCAAGTCCCAACCGGTCCATCCAAGGTAAGTACCTAAACATATTTTTTCTACTGATCTAGGAAAATCCCGATCGGGTTCAGACAAGGTCAGTACCTAAACATATTTTTTTACCAATCTAGGAAAATTCCAACCGATCCAGAATAGGTCAGTACCTAAATATATTTCTCTACCGGTCCAGAAAAATCCCGACTGGTTCAGATAAAGTCAATACTTAAACATATTTCTCTACCGGTCAAGGAAAATCCCGACTTGTCCAGACAAAGTTAATACCTAAACATATTTTCTCTACCGGTCCAGAAAAATTCTGACCGGTACAGATAAGGTCAATACCTAAACATATTTCTCTGCTGGTCAAGAAAAATCCCAACAGGTCCAAACAAGGTTAGTACCTAAACATATTTCTCTACCGGTCTAGAAAAATCCCAACCGATCCAACTAGGGAAAAACTGTGAACTCCATTTTTTTGTTATGAATTCCAAGCCTATTTTAGATCCTCTAACCTTAGAATTGGAAAAATATCATTTCAGGAATACTTGTAGGTATTTGAAATAGATATTCTATGACACTTGAATCAAGTTAAAAGGTTTTTGAATGAGAAAGTTATGGCCAAAACATTGACTATGATTTTTGAAATAAAATAGAACGTAACTTTGGCTTGACAAGTGATCCTAAAACGGCATCCTCGTGCCGTATTTTCAACGTTTCTTTTAACTTTAACTAGGATAGAGTATAATATTCAATTGTAAAATCATCTAGACCATTCTTAAACCAAAAACGTAAAAGAAATGAAAAAAGATTTGTGAGGTTACCTCGTGAAACTAAGATTCTTATTTTTCGTGTCTTCATTTCCTTTCTCTATCTTTCCCAAACTCTTCTTCTTCCTCTCTTTTCCTTTCTCTCTTTCTTTTTTTCTTTCCTTCTTTGTCTCTTCTTCTTCTTGTTCTTCTTCTTCTTCTTCTTCTTCTTCTTCTTCTATCTTTTATCTCTCTCTTTGCAAAATGTCTAGTCCCAGCATTAATGCTGAGACAGAAATTAGCGAAAGTGGTTAGGGGATTTTGACTTTTTAGGGCTTAGGGGATTTGATCACATATCGCCATATGGGATGGGTCACACCACCATGTGATCCCTATTGATCCATATGGGTCATTCAGACATGCTTTACATGTGTTCATTTTTCTGTTACATTTTAATAAAAAAATATTTTTTGGGTATAAATTCAAGTTTTCACAATTTTTTTGGAAACATCCTACTTAATACTTAGAATGTAATATACATTAATTTCACATAAAAGAATGTGTATCGTACATATTTTGCATATATTGTATAATATATATATTACTTAGAGAAATTAAATATTTTAAAGTTCTGAGATTTTACACTAGATGTCAAATCTATCTACCTGCTGCACCTTCTTGTTGCCGCAGATTAGTTCGACTGGTCGAAGGAAAGCTCGATCGGTTCAACATGGACAAATTGTTGACGAAGAATTTTCTCACAGATTATTTTTGATCAAACTTTAATCCTAAACACTTTAGGATTATTTTTCTAGTTTTCTAAACTCTTTTGATCTTCTCTCTTTTTTTTCCTCAACCCTAACCAATCCTTCTAAAGAGGGGACTCTCTCCTAGAAGAGAGTGAGATTTTATCTTGAGAATTAAGTGTTCTCACGGATCTAATAATGATCACTTAGGATACCGAGATATTGACCTCAATTAGCCTCATTCATTGGTAAATCAAAGTGAACAATATCAAGAACTTGAGTTTACCATTCTCTCAGGATTAAAAGTCAATTGCAAATAGTGAATGTAAGATTTCATCATAAAATGACAATTTTTATATGATATATTTTTTTACGATGATCTAGTTCAGTATATTTCCAATATACTAATATTTTAACCCAGAATCATCTACTCTTAGTTGAGATAAAACATCATATCACATAGAAGTTAACAATATTATAGTTTTCGCAGATGAGACATCCAATCTCATCACTGACTACAAACTAATTTAAAGTTATCAGAATCAATGATTAATATCTCCTGTGTGTAAATCTCATTTTCACTCATATATCGTATCTCTCGATAACTTATGCACGTATCATCTCATAATAAATAATAATATCCATATTATCTCATGATATATTATAACAATATCCAATTGTATGACAAAATGAATTTTTATTCCAAATTATAATTATATATTTAGACATGTAGGCATACGATTCCTAACAAAACACATCTTTTTAACATATCAAATGCATGTTCTTCTTGTCTTTCTTTGGATCCTTCTTGAGTTTGGGACAATCAATTTTTATGTGCCCTGGCTTCTTGCACTCATTGCAAATGATTGGATATTTCTTTAGTTCTTCTTCTTTGCCTTCTTGAGAATTGACCTTTTTTGAACATTTTGTTGGAACTTCTTCAACTTTTTTTTGTGTGGTATAATAGGGCCATTTTCTATAATAATTCAACATACATAGTCATTGTCTTGAATGTAAATTCTCATTATAATCTTCCAATAGTTATAGTTACTACCGAAAAATAGGGGAGGTCCATTTGTAGTTTGACCTTCTGCCATATGTGATCCTATGACGTTGGTCATGGATATTTGACTCCTATATTGTTAAATTCAAAAA
>BRYE01000016.1:23516997-23519497 GCA_030159115.1 Actinidia arguta var. hypoleuca | reverse complement strand
GCATGGAAAATTACCGTCACCAATAAATTCTGAACATCCCACCCTCACAGACTGTGGTTCTCGCTACCACACTGGCAAATGATTCACCAGCTCTCCATCCCACTTGCACGTGCAACACCAATTCACAATAACTCTCCTCTTAATTAGATTTTCAATAATGTGAATCTTCCCTAGAGCTGCACACCTAGCAAAAAGTTTCCCAAATACCCCTCTAAATATTTTGTGAATTATTTTGACTGCAATAGTTTGTGAATTATTTTGATCCATATGAGAAACATAAACTTGGTTGGGACAGTCAACAGGGAAATATGTATAATAGATTCAGTTCATAATGGTGTCACAACTGATTCGAAAGGTCAAACATGCAAAAGCACTTCCACTATTATTCAACATTAACAAACAAAGGTAAACGCTATCATTTTAAGAACTCCTTAGAGCTGGTCTTAAAATAGGCCTAAAGAGAATTTATCACAGTTGTTCATGAAGACCAAAAAATTGAAGCACATGGAACAAATAAAAAGGTTGACAATTAAGGCCGGAGAATCACAGTACTGACTTCCTAATAACTGAAAACAATTGAAGAATGCCATTTAAGAAAGAAGAGTAATTTCAAGAGTTACCCACTGCAGGAACTCCCACCAACCAAGTGCTTTCATGATGTCAAAATTTCAAGCAACATTTTTAACATAAAATTATTAAAGCTCTCATCCATCATAGCAGTGATTCTGATAAACCATTGTGTCAAAGAAAACTCACAGCCTCTAACGAACAATTCATCTCAAGCTTGTTGCTTGGACAATCATTACAAATTCAAAAGAATATAGGCTGCAAAGGTTCAGAACATGACATCTGTCTTTAAACTGTCCATAATTTGTCGTAAAGATTTAGAAGTTAGTTCAGTAGGAAACTATAAGAATATTGCCTTTAAGTGAAAAGATGCAAATCAACTCGGCTTTCTAAGCAGTTTTCTAGAAGCTAAACTTCAAAAGTTCTCAGTTCAGGATGGCAGAATTGTGGTCAATAGCGATTCATATTCTACAAAATGTATATAGTACCTAATCGGATATACTATGGTCTAGAAACCAATATTATCCTGGTAAAACTGTCAAATAACTACAACAGTTTGTGAATTATTTTGATCCATATGACAAACATAAACTTGGTTGGGACTGTAAACAGGGAAATATGTATAACAGATTCAGTTCATATTGGTGTCACAACTGATTCCAAAGGTCAGACATGCAGACTTACTTCCACTATTATTCAACATTAACAAACAAAATCAATACACACACATAAATGAATGAATGAAAAGGGGTTGGAAACTGGAACTGCATGTGAACCAGACTACCAATCTGCCCCTTGAGTAAGGGACTATATAAGCACTCTAAACAACTATGCATGCGTTTACTGCAATATAAAATAAGAGGCGCTGTAACCTCAAACTATCAAATGACCGCAAGTTGCAAATTACAATCTTAAGAATTTTTCAATGATTGGACTAATGGACAATTGTTAAGCCAGATACCAGAATTAAAATCAAAAATGAGTTTCGATAAAGTTTTGAGATTAAATTTAGCTATCTAGAGTTCAAAACTTCAGAGTCACAACCAAATATGCTGGAACCAAATAGTAAACAGAGAATATAACCTAAAAAGGAGAGTTCCAGCGTAGAGAAAAAAGCAGCAGCAACTGGAATGTGTGCGGTGGAGGCCAGGTCCAGCAGCTGCTTCTTTCACTCACAGCGAAACTGTCGAGAACTTCTTTCGGATCTTCTCTGCTTGCTTCCATTGATCTTCTCTACAACTTGAAAAACACCAGTCAACAATGGTTTGTTGCCATCCCCAACATCAGACCTCACACACAAAATCAAGTGAGCTCTCAAGGCTAGGTCCAACAGTTGCTTGTTTCACTCACAGCGAAACCGTCGAGAAGTTCTTTCGGATCTTCTCTGTTCGCTTTAATTAATCTTCTCTGCAACTTGAAAACCACCAGTCAACAGTTAAAACACAAAGGTTTTGATGAAACATATAGATTGCTAGCTACAGAGACTAAATTTGCCTAGAAATCTGAGAATAAAAATTAGAAGGATCGTCAATGGAACTGAAGCAGAGATGGTTCTCATATGTGGAAGGCAAATTGCAGAAACTAATAGTAATATGATTTGGGCTAAAAGGACTGTGAAGGCAAAGGGAACTGCGGTGGTACTTCGTCTAGCAGACTTTGTGGTCATAGAACAAATTGGAAAAACCATCTCAATATTTGAAGTATTTGTCAGGGCCACAATCACTGCCTGGACCTTCAATTTTATTGACATCTGATTTTCAGAGCACCTATTTGAAGTCAAGAGCAAAACATGTTCTCGCGACACTTGTTAGACATGACTTTAGGTAATTATATGAGATCTTTACAATGACACATCTTTCATTCCATTCTGAGCTACAATTGCAAACTTACATAATTTCTCAGCAATGGTCATCGATATGCGTGTCCGTGCTCC
>BRYE01000016.1:23499497-23509497 GCA_030159115.1 Actinidia arguta var. hypoleuca | reverse complement strand
GTTGTATACAATTATTTTTTATGAAATTTATATTTTAGAACCTACTCAATGAGTTCTATCAAATAAAATCCATATTAAATATGAAATTGTGAGAACATCAAAAAGTAATTTTTGACCAAATATCTAAATTTATTGATAACTCTTTGTTTTTATTTTAATCTCTAACAACTTAAATATTTTTTGGAAACTTATTAGGATCAACAAAAGTTGGTGGTTCTTCATTTGGGACTATAAAATTTTGTAGTTTTAGAAAATTTTAAAGTACCAAACAGTAAAAATTCTTAGTGATAGTGGGTAGCGGGATGGTGTTTTCCAGTGACAATAGTTGACAATATTAAAAAGTTATTATTTATGGTGGTTGGAGACGACGATGATGGGTGGGTAGTCATGTTTGACAGTGGCGAATAGTAGCTGTTATCCAAAAGGCAAACTATGAGTGGGTGAAATATGTTTGTTCCAATAATACCAAATTAAAATTAATGATCTAACTAAATATGTTATGCACTTCATACAATATACATACATATATATATAATGAGAATAAGGAAAGAGAAATTGCAAACAGATTTATAGTGGATCGGCCAATTGGTGCCTACGTTCACTTCTTCAAGACTTTCTTGGGATTTTACAATCTTCTCAAGCTTTCGGGTGCTTGTAAACCTTTATAATTTCTTCAACACTCTAGCTTCTCTAGCCTTCAAGAGAATAGCCCTCTCTTGGATTACAATCACTCACTCAAGGTGATTCTCTAAAAAGAATTATTGTTGTAGCAATGAATTCTAACAAATATTCTAGTTGAATGATAAATACAATCAAAGATCTATAGGATATTCTCTCTCTTTTTGACCTAAACAATTGAGCTCAAAGAATGATCAAGTTGTTAGAGAATTGAATGCAAGAGGTTGGGAGAATTTAATACACTTCAATTTGCTCTTCAATACCTTCCCAACCACCCCAAGGGTTGTATTTATAGCCCGAAGTTGAAATATGGCCATTGCAACATCAAATGCACCTACACTAGCTATTTTGATTCAATTTGGGCCATTGGATCTTGATTTGGACATTTAGGATTAAGAGTTCAAATTTTGATCGACACTCGATTGATGATGCTTCATTAATTCTAGAGGTTGCCCAAAACTTCGGTCAATGATTTGCCTAGCTTTGATCGATTGAAATTTCTTTGGTCGATGCTTCATCCATCTAGAGGCAGCCACAATTTTATGTCGAGGATTTGAATGAACTTCGGTGGACCCTTTCTTCAAAACCAGTGGTTGGCTTAAACTTCGGTCAATGTTTTGCCAAATTTCAGTCGACCAAAATTTCTTCGGTTGATGCTTTGCATTTCTAGTGGCATCTAAAAACTTCGGTTGAGGTTCTCCAACTTCGGTCAACAAGTTCGGTCGACCAAGCTTGTGATAATTGCATCAAAACACAAACTTGTTAAACACCCAAAATGAGTTTGGAACATAATTTGACAATTCTACAAGTTCCATTTGCATTATAACATTGATTGTGACTTGTTGGAACAAACGGATTGGATTTTGAGTTATTATTGATTTTTTTAAACTCAATTGAGTTTTTCGTCCGTGTGAGTGAGTCCAATGTTTCAAATCAACTCGAAATTATATTTTCAAAGTATGCGCACGTGTATATTCTCAAAATAAAATTTGAGACGCTATTTTGAGTCAATGAATGATATTGCATATTTGCAACATGTGAGGTTGTTTGACTTCTGATTTAGTTCTTTAAACTGATTTTAAAATAAATATATTTAAACAATGTTTAACATACATAATCCTAATCATCAAAATCAACTTAGCCTTATTCTAACAATATCTCCCTTTTTTATGATGACATAATCTACTTTTTGAAAATCGAAATATGCTTTAAGATCAATGCTCCCCTTACTCTAAGCTCCCCTTAGCTTCATGCTTGTTGTACTTTCTAGCTGAACTATCATGAAATAGGTTTCAAGTGTTATGAACTAAACATTCATACTTCAAAAAATAAAAACATGGGATAGCGTATACCATATCCGACTTGTCGAGCATTTCTCTATTGTTCTTCAATTGCTATTTGATTTCCTTAAATTAGTTCAAGGCAATTGAATAATGAACAATATAGATGCATTACATCCAAAAATCAAAAACATTCATACCAATTAAATTTAAAATTATCCACTATATCAAAAAAACTTAAAATTATCCAACAAACACTTCAAAAGAAGTTTAGATCATTAAACAAGTATCAATGAAAGATCTTAATTTATAACTTCGAAACTTAGATTGAAAAACTACTTTTTCATCTCCCCCTTTGTGGCATTATCTAAATGGGCAGATAATGAAGAATTGAGACTTCTACGATGATGGTGGATGAGAAAAAGATGAAGGATGAGAGGACGCATGTCTTTGGCTTTCAAACTCTGTCAACCAAGTGTGGTATTGTTGGTGAAATTCCATTTACTCTTGATACAGATATTCATAGTTATCTCCTAGCCGATCAATATACTTGCCATGTAACTCTTGGCGCTGCTCTACGCGTTCCATTGTGGTACTCTACGAATCAAGCAGATAGTTTAGGTTCAATGGTTATCTAATGGCACTTCTATGTATGATAAAATTATATATGATAGTGACTTGATTATAATGCCCCTTTTTAGGGATTACACTGTAGGCTATAAACGTATGAAATAACCTATATTTTTTCTTCAATTCTTTGGTTGTTGAGTCACCTAACGATCCTTTAATTGAATTTTTCTCGTTCAACATATATTTATGAGTCAGTCTGTCCAATGTACTTAGTTTGTCTATAAACAGATTATCCCCAACGTTGGGAACACCAATAATGTTAGACAAAATACTCGGTGTGAGCACTATATTTTTTCCTTTAACCTTTGTATCGATAGTAAATTCTTCATTATCTAGGTTTCCTTCTTCGAAATTACAGTAAAATAGCCTTACCAAATTCTAGTATACACTTGTAAGTAGCGGCATTAATCATTCCTAACCTTGTGCCTCTATTGGTTCCATTATCTTGCATCGGTATTTTTTAGGGAATTCTACATCAAGATTTCACCTCGTGACGATGTTTCTTTCTTTGAATTCCGACAAACATGTTGCTTGAATCTCCAAAGTTTTGAAGGGGCGTAGCTTAAACACGAGTGGGAATGGATCGGTTGGTCTAGCCCCATCACCTTTTTGATCGCTTGTGGCATGCTTGGTTTTAGATCGAATCATGATTGATTTTGGGAATTTGGTTGACTAATTTCGCAGATTTGAAGGTTAGGGTTTGAGTTTTGAGAGTTGAAGATGAGAGAGAGAAAGAGAGAAATTTTGAGAGTGAAAGTGAGAAAATTAGAGAGGGAGAGAGAAAGATTTTGCAGAGAGAGAGAGAGTTTTATAAAAAATAAAGGAATAGGGGGGTCTTTTAAAACATAAAATCACGATTTTTTTTGATACATTGCGACGTTGTTGTCACACCCCGGTCAAACCAAGACCCGGCCACATAAGCAAACAAACCAAATGCGTAAAAGTCAAACTAAATAACATGACAATACACTTGTCATTACATCAAAGTACAATACATTTATCCCTCCCGTGGGACCATGCTATCCATGAGCTGTCAAGTATAAAATATGGATGATAATCCATAGATAATGCCCACACCGCGCTAAAGATAATATTATAATTCCCAAAATACATACTACAATATTTATCAAAATATATTACATAACTGGCATTCAAATGCCTCACATTTAGGATAACCCTCGGTACCTGAAATTCATTTTATAGTAAAGGTGAGTTATCTTGAAAAGATTTAACAATGGACTTGATATCTCGAGCCAAAACATATGACATATAATCATATATAATGAAAACACAATGCAATAATATATGCTTTCAATCATATCAAAATATATTTTTAATTTTCAATTCATGATTTCACAAATCATCTATGAGTTTCTAAATCTCCCAACTTTTCTCAAAAGCATTTATCATTCCGAATTCAACAATTTCTCAATTTTTGATTTTTCTCAAAAAGTAATACCCATTTAGAATGGCACACCTAGGCTAGTACCTAATCAGTCAACTTCTCAGACTTTCACCAAAGGCTAATGACATACCCAAACGTCAGTCAACTTCTCAGACTTTCACCGAAGGCTAAAAACTTACCCAAACGTAGCGCGGTTGGCATCTAGGACTTTCATTTAGTCAACTTCTCATATTTTCATCGAAGGCTAATGACATACCCAAACGTCATGATGTTGCCATCTAGGACATTCATTTTAGGATTACTCTAAGCCATCTTATTCCGGGTACACAATATAAAAATTCTAGTATATCCTAGCATGTCATTCCCAAAACTGTTTCCAAATCCAATGTTCATAAAAGTCACATTTTTTTTTCTAAAAGCTTTATGTAAACAACATAAATATACAAGTGTTAAAACCGTCAATAATAAGCTATTATTGAAATCATTCTCATGTCTTTGTTATAAACAATACTCATAATTATTAGCATAAATCTCGACCCAAATGTTTTTCCTTTCAAAAAAGAAGATTTTATAAACGAGTACTGCAGGTGTCGACACCTAACACTAGTAATGAAATTCCTGCATGAAGTGTCAACACCAAAAAATAAAGTATCGACACTTGAAAAATTTTAGGTGTCAACACCTGAGGTCAGTAGCCAAAATACAAAAAGTGTCAACACCTAAAAAATTAAGTGTTAACACCTGGCGTTAGTAGTCAAAATGCCAACTTTACTATTAAAAAGTGTCAACACCTGACGTTTGTAGCCAAAAATGTTCATATAAGGTGTCAGCACTTAGGTTTATGTCATGTACATTTCATCATTTTGAAATAAGGCCTCAATAGGCAACATACTAGCCATTAACACCAACTCAAGGTAAAAACCCAACAAACTAACCCCTTTTTACAACTTCCATTATAAACCAAGTTTTTTATTTCAAGTTCAATACTCAAAATACTGTCTCAATAGACTTTATATAAGTTATTGACAACAAACCCAATGAAAAACCCCACAAGAAAAAATCCCTTTACCTCAATTCCAAACAATGAAAAAAGCTCCACAACAATGGTGATGCCCGAAATTCCGAATTGCTCCAATCCCAATTCTTCTTGTCTCAAAATGAAGCCCCTATCAATCAGATAATTTCTCTACAGAGGATTCCCACTTGAATCACGCCTCACTCACCTAGATCTAAGCTTAAATGCTCACAACTCTAGAGAGAGAGAAAGAGAAATAAAGAAAGAAGAAGATGAGTAAATGCCAAATTAATGTGGCATTAATGGGTCGAGACGTCGGTTGACCGAAGTTTTCCTTTCGATCAATTGAACTTTAAGTAAAAGCTGCAGAAAGTTTAACAAACATGAAAATTAGTCTTTTAGCCCAATTATGATCTATTTTCTTGATGCAAATAAGTCATAAATGTCATGCAAAGCATAATAAAGCAGGATTTGATTGTCGTAGTGACAAGACTCAAAATATGAGTGTCTTATGTAAGTTTTGGGGAAGATGTTGACACATACAACTACATTTTCCACATATAAGGGATTACGGGTATAGATTGATTCCGCACATACATATCAGAAGGCATATAGCAATTAAAGTGTGAGATATGGTAAAGTTTTATTGTGTCAAGGATAATGTATAAGAAATACATTTCAATCACGACTATTCCTTTTTAAAAATAACTCAACTAACATCCATAGATTTATTTAAGAATCCAAAAATAGTCGCATTGGTTGAGACGTTCTAAGTTCACATCTAATAAAATAGAATCTTTTCTCATCAAGGGGCTTTGTGAAAATATTCGCAAATTGCTTGTCGATGTTAATATATTGAAACTCAATATCCACTTTTTAAACGTGATCTCTTAAAAATGATTGTTGAATCTCAATGTGTTTTGTTCTATAATGTTGTACAAGATACTTAGATAAATTTATAACATTAGTATTTTCACATTTGAATGGAATATGATGAAAATGTAAACTATAATTATCAATTTGTTGTTTTATTCATAGCACTCTAACACAACAACTTTCGGCAGCCACATATTTTGCTTTGGTAGTTGATAAGGCAATGAAGTTTTGTTTCTTTCTAAATCAAGATACTAAGGAGTGTCCTAGAAATTGGCAAGTGCCACTTGTGCTCTTTCGATCTACTTTACAGCCTACATAATCAGGATTGGAGAATTCACCTTGTATACACTTAGCAAACTCTCTGCATAAATTTTTATTAATGGTACCAAATATAATATCGTCCACATATATTTGTACAATAAGCATATTATGATCTTTGATTTTTACAAAAAGAGCATTGTTTATTTTTTCACAAGTAAAATCATTTTCATTTAGAAATTTGCCAAGTCTATTGTACCATGCTCGTGGTCTTAGTTTTAATCCATAGAGTCCTTTAGACAATTTAAATACATGATTTGGAAATTAATGATTTTCAAATCCTAGAAGTTGTGCAACATATACTTCCTCCATAATATTTCCATTTAAAAATGAACTTTTTAAATCAATTTGATAAAGTTTGAAATACATGTAACATTCAAATGCAAGTAGCATGCGGATGGTTTCTAGCTTAGCTACAGATGCAAAAGATTCATCAAAATCAATTCCTTTTTCTTGACTGTAGCCTTGTGCAACAAGTCTAGCTTTGTTCCTAACAATGATTCCAAATTCATCTAGCTTGTTTCTAAATACCCATTTTGTACCTATAATAGAGTGATCATTTGGTCTAGGTACTAAGGTTCAAACCTTACTTCTTTCAAATTGGTTTAATTCTTCTTGCATAGCTAGTGACCAATGTTCATCAAATTCGGCTTCATGAAAATTCTTAGACTTTATTTGAGAATGAAATGCAAGATTACCACATATATTTCTAATAAAGTATCAAGTGGTTACCCCCTTTGATAAATCACCTATGATTAGGTTCATTGGGTGGTTATGGACAAACTTCCATTCTCTTGGTAGGTTGAAGTTGTTACCACCTTGCTCTTGCAATTTAATTTGAGGTAGAGGCGTTTCATGTTGAGAGTCCTTTTCAAATATGCTCTCTTGATGCTTCTTATTGCCTTAATTGATTTTAAAATCTTTCAAATTTGGTTCATCGCCTATATTTTCAATTCTTGCAACATTCTTGGAAGAAAGATTGTTAGATTTATCAAAAGCAACATGGATTGATTCTTCTACAAGTAAAGTATGTTTATTGAAAACTCTAAATGCTTTACTTGTAGTTGAATAACCAAGAAAAATAGCTTCATCCGATTTGAAATTGATTTTGACCAAGTTATCTTTTTCGTTATTTAACAATGGAAGAAGCTTACATTAGGATTTCTTCCTTTCCATAGCTCATCAAGAGTTTATTTAAAATTGGCCTTATCATAGCACGGTTTCTAATAAAGCAAGCGGTGTTAACGGCTTCAGCTCAAAAGTATTTTGGTAGAGAGTTTTCACATAGCAAGGTTATAGCCATCTCTTCTAGAGTCATATTCTTTCTCTCAACACCACCATTTTGTTAAGGAGTTCTAAGAGCCGAGAAGTTGTGTCCAATTCCGTGATCATCACAGAAATTTGGAAATGATTCATTTTCGAGTTCACTACCATAGTCGATTCTAATGTTTGAAATTGTAAACCCTTTATCATTTTGAAAATGTCAACATAATTTTGAAAATGAGAAAAATATTTCATCCTAAAGGTCTAGGAGCCCCATGTGAATCTTGAAAATCATCAACAACAAGTACATATAATTTAACACCAAAACTGATAGTCTTAGAAGGGTCAATTAGATCCATGTGCAATAGTTGTAATGGCCTTGAGGTGGAAACAATATTTTTGAATTTTAAAGAGATTTTAGTTTATTTGTCTTGTTAACATGCTCCACAAAGTATATCTTTTTTAAAAGCTTGGGTAGTATTGGTGGGTGGTAGGATGGTTGTGGTGGTTATGACAATAGGGTAGGGTAGGGTGGGGTGGGGTGGTTGTTGTTTGTAGTAGTGATTAGTGGCTATAATGGTAGGTGTTGGAGGGTGGTAGTAGTTGGCGGTTGACTGTGATGATAGGTAGTGAGTTTTGGTAGTGGGTGGTTGATGGTGGTAATGGGTGGCGGCGGCGGCGGTGGCGGTGGTTAATTGGTGGTGATCGACGAAAATATTTTAGTATCTTATATTTATTTTCGATGTTTTTATGAGAGGGAAATTATATCCTTTCAATTTGGTGATGTGATATTATTGTGTTAACTTACTACTGAAATGAAATTTCTCCATTAACATATAGATGAATTCTATGCGGGATGATGTCTGTGCGCTTAGGGAACGTTTTGGATTAAATTAACGTTAGAGCTTAATTAATTAAAAACTTATAAAGTAAGAATTATTTAGTTATGAGGTTCAAAAATATAACTAGCCTAGAAAAAAAAACCAAAAATATTTCTTTTACTTCTTAAAGTTTTATCTTCTATTTTTTTACTTTTAATCTGTGTGGCCAAATTTAAGAAGAGACCATTAATTAATGACAAAAACTGTTTATTTGTTGAACAATTAGAATCTTGTTGTCTTTAGGGACATTTTTTTTTAATTTTGATTAAATTACGTACACTACTTAGGTACAGTTAGACTAGAAGTAGTGAAAAAGTAAAAATACTCTGACCAAATTTTTTAAAAGGTCACGAAGAAAGAATTGTAATTGATGTGGAATAATTCGAGCAAGTCCTGAATCATAAGATATTCCGAACAAGGCACGTCGCCCAAAGGTTCCAAACTCACTTTCCTAGTCGCCTCATGTTATTAATAAATTGAGCTCTATTCCGTTTACATATTCCTTCCAGATCGCCATAAGGCGAGGTGATCTATCTCGCCCGAGGCAGAGACGTTATCACAAGACTCCATCTCAATTAGAGGTCTGTTATCACAAGACTCTTGTACCTGATTGGAGTCCCCCTCCATGAAGAGTTCCACCTCTACAAGAGAACTGTCTCCAACAGACTCCAACTTCACAACGTCTATAATTACGGATTGATCACCAGTTGGCAGCCTCGTGATTAATCTCCAGATTTAATTGGGATATCCTCCCATGCTTATCCTTCCGAGGAACTCGCCATGATATACTGACACGGCTCAGAACTCCCGTCTATATAAAGGCCGCTCCCCCATAACAAAAAATGTACGCTCAACACAGGCACCACACGCACTTATTATTGTGCTCGCCCATAATTATTTTCTCATCGCCTTGGCCTGATTCATACGCCGGAGGGGTTTTGAATGGCCTCACCCCGGCCGGTTACTTTTGCTCATTGCTGTGCAGGTCGCCCAATTCAGCCGAGGTCCAGCACCGAGGCCGAGGAGCAATTCTGACTGTTGGTTGCTCTCCCAAATTTTTACCACAACAGTAATTAATTAGTTCAAAATCTCATCAAGCTTCAATTTTAGCCATGGTTATCAAAATCTTGATCTGGATCGTAAGTTATTACGACTCAAGTTTAGCTCAACTATTTGGATGTCACTAGGATTTTAAATTATGTAAGATCTTGTGGTAGTTGTGATCCTAATTTAAAAATAAGGTAAAATCTTATTATGATCCTAATTTTGATCCTGATCCTACAGTTGATTCTACGAATTTTTTTCTCTTATGTTTTTATTTCTTATGTGTTTGTATATATACATTATTTGACTAAAGGATCCCTCTTCAAGTATCTCCTCTTACAAGGAATCCCATATAAAAATTTGAAAAGAATGTGATCTAGTCTCTTTTATTCATTGATACAGTTTTATTCAAATTATTTAAAATAAAATATTTAGAGAGATAGCGGAATAATTAATTTTTGTTTCTCTCTAAAACAAAACTAACGAATTTAATTTATTATTTGAATTAAAGTGTAGAGAGAAATAAAAAAAAATAATTTTTCTTCAAGGCCTATATTAGTGACCGTTTTGTCAGTTGTGTAATACAAACAACACAACAATTCATATTAGT
>BRYE01000016.1:23456997-23461997 GCA_030159115.1 Actinidia arguta var. hypoleuca | reverse complement strand
GATGTTTGAATGCTCGACGTTCGAACGCTGTCAAGGCCTTTTGAACGGTAAGTTAAGTCTTTGGACGTTCGAATGCTAGGGGTGGACGTTCGAATGCCCAGGCTTGTGACGCATAGATTGTCTCTGGACGTTCGAATGCTAGGGTAGTCGTACAAACGCCAGGCCAATTTTTAGACTATTTGGCCTTTTTTCCTTTAGGATATTGAGATGTTTTGATGAATGATTAGTTTAGGACCCTTGGACCTATTCCTAAGGATGTTTACCTAGAGCGAGTGTACCTTGGGTCGAGTCGGGAGTTCCGTAGTAGTTTTAATTCTTTTATTCTCGTATTATTGAGTATAGTATTGACGTTTCCGTACCTTACATATGGGAAGACGTTGCTTAGCATCTATTTAAGGGAATCGAGGTGAGTAACATGATGCCATGAACAAAATTTATGTATTTTCGAAATGCTTTCAATACAAACCATTTATGTAATACCCCGAACCTGAATTATTATTTTTTTATTACAGAATAGGAATTTTTGATATTAAATTTAAACTATTTAATACAACTTTGGGTTAAATTAAAATATTCATAACTTGTGGGATAAATTTAAAAAGGATATTTAAAGTTAAGATGAGATACTATAATTATTTAAAAGTTAGAGGGGTTAGAGTGTAATTTGTGATCAATTGAATTGGAAGAGTCATGCCACATGTGTTATTCTTCATTGTTTGTGAAATATTAGTCAAAGATTGACCATATGTCCACATGTGGTGTTGGATGGACCACATAGGGCTCTTATTTTGTTTATAAATATGTAAAGAGGGAGAGAGAGGGAGAGCCCCGTGCTTGTACGTGCATGAGAGTGTGTGTGTGTGTGACTGCCAAATGGCAGCATGGATGCAAGAATTGGTGTCCAAATCTTGGACATACTAGGCGCCACATGGCTGCCCAAAATGGATCTTGAACATACAAGGCAATTAGTCTTGCCAGCATACGCTTATTGTTGTTGCTTGTTGCCTTTAAAAGGCTGCGGAGCAAAACATAAATAGTGTGCACAAAAAATAAATAAAAGAAACAGAGAGAAAGAAAAGAACTGAGAGGGGAGTACAAAAACAAAGAAAAATATATAGCGAGTTCAGAGGAAAAAAGAAAAAGAAGACGAAGAATTGAAACCGAAAAATTACGTTGATATTCTATTGAGGTAAAATTCAAATCTCCTTCCATTTGTTTAATTTTTTTTTAATTTTAAATCTTATTAGTAAGTATACTGTTTAGCATATTTAAACCATCCAAATACCCAAAAAATATCATATTTATACGTATTTTTAAAATTAAAATTCAAATAGCTCGAAATCATATTTTACGACTGGACCAAAATTCGTATTTTAATCATAACTTTTTTATACGATATCGAAATTACTTGATTTAAGTTTCGTTGAAAATTTGTTAAAAGTATCTAAAACTTTCATTTAGAACATTCTTTCAAATTCAGAATTTAAATGGTCCAAAATTGATATTCAATACGAATTCCTAAACTTGAAAACAATAGTTTGAACAGAAACTTTGAGAATTTTATAAATATAGTTACATACATTAGAAAAATCTAGAAATTTTATATGTATAGTTACTAATTATTTAATTTCATAACTTTAGGAAATATTTTTAATGCCCAAGTTATTTATAAACTGAAATGTTGTCAGTATATATTATGTGCAGAAACTGTAAGAGTTTGACGGAATTATAAAAATAGTTAGATAACTTAAAAATATATAATATTTTTACTATAGGTAAATATATATATCTAGTATATTAATGTAAAATTTTGGGAGTCAAATTAACTCTGAATAATTTTATAAAAATAATATATATTAATATACTAGACATATATATTTACCTATAGTAAAAATATTTTATATTTTTATAAAAATATATAATATTATTTTTATATAATTACATTTTCAAATTAACTCTGAATAATTTTATAAAAATAATATACCGACTTATTGGTTAACTAATTAAGTGCAGAAAATTCTGTAGAAAATTAATTTGAAGTATTAATAATTTATAACTTAGAAAATTATAAAATTTTAGTATAATTATAGTCACGAGACAGTTAAATCTAACGATTCGATTAAACATAGGACTCTGACTCGAATTCGAAGAACGTTAGCCACGGTGTGTAAGAAGATCTAGACATATTTTTGCTGAGTCTTGTTATATATTACATAGCATAAAAATAATATGTTTTATGTTTTGTAAATAAAAGCATGACTTGTGTTTAAAACTGATATGTTTTATGTGTTAAAAGCATGCTTTATTTTGTTGTACCATGAAATTATCAAAATGATATTTGTAAAAGTATGTTTAAATCGACACATAGTTCATACGATGCCCCATACCTTAGGGGGAGAATATAGCCTGATTAATGTAATAAGAAGATCATGACCAGATGATTTTGGGATGAATTCATACCAAAAGATTTAGGGTCGCTCCCTATGTTCTGGTGATCATTGAACAGTTAAGTTTGTCGCAAATTATCAATCGTAAATGAATTTAAAGCTCGACATAGAGTCAAGGGATAGTTGGCGTACTTGGAGGGATGAATTTTATATTGTACCTTGACTGATAGTCAATGGTTGGCCTAGTTGAGCCATGGATTGACAAAAAGAATTTCATTTAATATTTTTAAATGAACCTGATTTTTATATATTTTTATGGGTACATATTTATTTTATATAACCTGACTCACACTAACCTAGTGATTAAGACATTGTCGAACGTAACTCATTTCAGGTGATGAAAATGAGGGGGAACGCCATTGAGGGCAGATGACCCTAGCGTGCTGAGTTTTTGATAGTGCTATACCCCTTTGATAGTATATGAACTTTTATATTTTGAGCTCTGTGTAGTTTGAAACTTATATAGTTAAACAGATAGAGTAGTTGTTGACAGTTGTGCCGATTTGTGACCAAACTCGTGCTAGTTTTTGTATATCAAAACCGTGACGATAGTTGTATATATTTACATTCAGTTTGAATGTAGTGACACGTCAGCTCTGATTTTATTGGATATTTCTGTATGTATTTCATTCAATCAATGTATGTTGAATGATGTTAGTAAATTCCTAAACTGAGTTAGTTCAAAAGGCCTTAGTGAAATGAGATTTCACTGGCCGGTCACGTGGCACTTATATTATTGGTGGGATCCAGTGTATAACGGGTCAAGTCATGATAGTTGTTGTGGTATCAGAGCTTAGGTTTAGGGATTTTTTTAAATAAAATCAGAGCTGAGTAGGTATAGGCATGGTAGATGTCATATACTTACATATAGTATGAGTAGAAATGCATACTATGTGATTCCTTATGACATATGTCTAATGACTATTTTCTTTTAGTTATTGATTGACTAAAATGAGTGATACCCGAGGCTGAGGGAGTGGGCAGAAGTAGTAGCACCGAGGGGAGGTCCAGTAGGAGGGAATTTAAGGCCAGCTAGGTAATGCAAGGCCAGGGAGCCTTGGAAACAGGAGAGGAAATGTGAATAACCAGAGGCAAGGGCGAGCTTTTGCGCTTATGCCAAGGGATGCTGGGAACAATAAAGACGTGGCTGCAAGTAATTTGATAATTTGTTCTTTACTTGCTTCTGTGCTCTTTGACACTGGGTCTTCACACACATTTGTGTCGACACAATTTGCAAGTAGATTGAATAGAAAACTTGAACCATTAAGCTACGAGTTAGTCGTGTCATAGCCCATGACTAAGGGGACTGTGTGTTCAATGGTGTATCGAGACTGTAGTGTCTGTATTGATGAGACAATGATACCTACAGATCTGATACCGTTAAAAATGCAATATTTTGATGTTATATTTGAAATGAATTATTCGACCACGAATGAGGCCACAATTCATTGTCTAGATAAATGTGTAATCATTAAGAACTCAAAATAGAAAGAAGTTAGATTGGAGGGTGAGGGAGTAGTAACTCCCCTATAATTTGTGTCTATGACTTGTGCCTAATGACTCTTATGGAAGGGTTGTCAAGGGGATCTGTGTAATGTGTTGTTGTCTTTGTCAAAAAACTCGTCTGTGGCGGACATTCCTATAATCCATGAATTTTCTGAGGTATTTCTCGAGGAGTTTCTAGGGATACCTGTGGATAGGGAGATTGAGTTTTTGATTGAGTGTATGCTTGGAACTCAACCAATTTCTAAGGCACCGTACGTATGGCTCCTACAAAGTTAAATGAGTTAAAGTCACAATTGTAAGAGTTGTTAGACAAGGGATTTGTAAGACCTAGTTTATCGCTGTGGGGTGCACCAGTATTATTTATTAAGAAAAGAGATGGGATGATGAGGTTGTGTATAGATTACCGAGAATTGAATAAGGTAACAATTAAGAACAAGTATCCATTACTGAGAATAAATGATCTTTTTGATCAATTGCAAGGGGTAAAAGTCTTTTCGAAAATTGATTTACGTTCTAGCTATCATCAGTTGAAGGTGAAGTCAGAGGATTTTGAGAAAACAACATTTAGGACATGGTATGGACATTATGAGTTCCTAGTAATGCCATTTGGAGTCACTAATGCACCAGCCACGTTCATGGACTTGATAAACCGGATTTTTAAGAGGTACTTGGATGAGTTTGTAATCGTCTTCATTGACGATATCCTTATATACTCAAAAGATGAGGATCAGCATGCTAAACACTTGAAAATTGTGTTGCAGATATTGAAAGACCAAAGACTATATGCCCAATTCAAAAAATATGAATTTTGGCTAGGTAGTGTGGTATTTTTAGGGCATATTATCAACGGAACATAGATCTTAATTGATACCTAAAAAATTAGAGCAATTGTGGATTGGCAACAACACAAAACTATTATTGAGATCAGAAGTTTTTTTGGGCTTGTGGGGTATTATAGGAGATTTGTTAAGGAATTTTCAAAGATAGAAGTGCCTTTGACAAAATTGACCAGAAAGAAGGAACCGTTTGTGTGAACGAAGAAAAGGG
>BRYE01000016.1:23404497-23414497 GCA_030159115.1 Actinidia arguta var. hypoleuca | reverse complement strand
GGTGTGGTCTGATAGGCCCACAATATGCTTGGGAACTCCTCGACCCATTTGCCTTTGCCTTTTTCAAACCTCCTCTTGTTATGTTCATTATTGTTTTGTTAGTCATCTCGGCCTTCCTGTTGCACTGAGCGTAGCTCAACGTTGAGTTGTAGAATCCAATCTTAAGCTCACCTAACATCTTTTTAACCTTTTGGCCCATGAAATGCGTTCCATTGTATGATACAAATACTCTGGGGATGCCAAATCGCGATAAATATTTTTGTGAATGAACTTAATCACATCCACTTCCCTGATATTGGATAGTGGTTTGGCTTTTATCCATTTAGTAAAGTAGTATGTGGCTGTCATAAAATATTTCTCTTTTTCAAGAGCTCGGGGCAAAGACCCCCACGATGTCCATTCTCCATTGAGAGAAAGGCCATGGACTAGTGAGTGGGGTCAAGTCCATATGCAACTAGTAAATGAGAGGGGAGAAGAGCTAACACTTTGAACATTTGAGAACGTACACTTGGGTGTCTTTTTGCATGTAAGGCCACCAATACCCCTGAGTTAGGACTCGGTGGACCAATGATCTACCCCCGAGTGTAGTCCGCAAACTCCTTCATGTATCTCAAACAACACATCTTTAGCCAAGCTCGGATAAATGCACAGTATGTAGGGCCCCAAGTAAGATTTTTTGTACAAGTCTCATGTGGGGGAAATCCAGCACCATACTGCCCTTACTCAAAGCTTATTCACTTCCATTTTGTCTTCTAGCATCTTGTCGTGGTGTAAAAATTTTGAAATTGGGTCCATTCAACTCGGTTCCAACTCAATGTTACTTAAGACAAATTCTTGATGAATTTCATGACTGGGAACCAAGATCAAATCAACTGCGATGTTCGTCCATTTTCTCTTGCAAATACTAACACCAAGCCTGCCATTGCATTTGCATGAGAATTTAAATCCCTCCCCACTTGCTTGATCTTTACTACTTTGAATTTTAGGAGGAGGGTCTTCGTTATTACCAAGTATTTAGCCATGTCTGCTACTCATGCTTCAAATTTACCCATGACCTAGTTGACCACTAGCTTTGAATCGCTGAA
Source organism: Actinidia arguta var. hypoleuca (assembly GCA_030159115.1). Taxonomy (NCBI): domain Eukaryota; kingdom Viridiplantae; phylum Streptophyta; class Magnoliopsida; order Ericales; family Actinidiaceae; genus Actinidia; species Actinidia arguta. The sequence goes on along the minus strand of BRYE01000016.1, from coordinate 23,413,412 downwards.
TATGTGGAGTTCAAGAACTATCAATTTGTTGGCAAATATAAGTCCCGCAACGAAAACTTCGTACTCATCCTTGTTGTTTGTTGTGGGAAAATTTAGCCTAAGAAAGTGCTAAAAAATTGACCCTTGGGGACTTTTTAGTGCAATGCCAACTCCTGCACCTAGGCTATTTTTGGCCCTATCAACATACATCTTCCAAGCCTTGGATTGATCGATCTAAGGTGGCTTCAGGAGAGCCTCAGGACCCTCATTGAAATCCTCAGATGTGGATGTTTTTTTACCTGACGTGGTTCCTTATGAACCTCGGGAACCTCAGTTGTTGCCTCAACTGTAATTGATGTTCCTACCAAGCTCTCATCCAACTTGTGTGCAGACATGGGGTACCCCATCTTTGGACTCACATATCGGGGTGAGAACTCTATAACAAAATTAGCCAAGTTTTGGACCTTAATCATTGCTTTAGGAAGAAATTTTATGTCGGACTGTCCAAACTCGACAACCCATTTTGATAGTTACTTGGACTGGTCCGCTTTCATCAACATATTTTTTAGGGAAAACTCTGTATACACTGCAATTGGATGTGTTTAAAAATAGTGCATGAGCTTTCGTGTAGTAATAACCAAGGTCAACACCAGTTTCTCCAACAGCAAGTACCTCATTTGGTAATTTGTAAATATTTTGCTAATGAAGTAGATTGGGCGTTGGTCTCCATCTACCTCCTTAAGAAGCATCAAGCTAACGGCGTGTTTAGAGATGGCGAGGTAGACATATAGTAGTTCTCCCTCATCCAAGGTGGAGAGAAGTGGCGGTTTGGTTAAGTACAATTTAAACTGTTGGAGTGCAAGTTCACACTCTTCATTCCATACAAATGTAGTGTTTATGTGAAAGAGTTGAAAAAATAGACGGTATTTATCGAAAGACTTACTGATGAATCGATTGAGAGCTACCGCCATTCTTGTTAGCTTCTAAACCTTCTTCGCACTCTTCGAGCTTATAAGGTCTTTTATTGCCATAATTTGCTTTGGATTTCCCTCGATCCCTCATCGAGTGACTAAGTGCCCTAAGAATTTGCCCGAGCTTACTCCATAGGCGCACTTAGCTGCGTTTAGTCTTAACTTGTGCTCTTTCAGAATCTCGAACATCTCAACGAGTTCCTTCAAGTGATCTAGCTCCTCTTTGCTTTTGACCACCATGTTGTAGATGTAGGCCTCCATGGTATTCCCTATCAAATGTCCAAATATCCTAGTGATCATTCTCTCATATGTGGCACCAGCATTCCTTAACCCCAAAAGCATGACCTTGTAGCAAAAAACATCACGAGGGGTGATAAAGGCAGTCTTCTCTTGATTTGGCTCATGCATTTCTATTTGGTGGTAGCCTCGGTAGATGTCTAGAAAGCTTATCCAGGCGTGGCCAGATGTTGAGTCCACCAATTGGTCAATCTTTGGCAAGGGGAAGTAGACCTTTGAAAAACCTCGATTAAGACTTGTGAATCAATACACACTCTTCTCTTGCCATTCTTTTTCTTTACTACTACTATATTGGACATCTAACTCGGGTAAAGAACCTCTATGTTGCCTCTTCTAACTTCTCAACCTCCTTTATTACTACGTCCATATGCTCGGCTGCGGACCTTCTTCCTCGTTGCTTCACTGGACAAGCATCAGGCATGATGTTAAGATCATGCTTGATAAAGCTTGGGTCAATTCTCGACATCTCGTATGGAGTCCATGCGAAGACCTCGATGTTTGCTTTTAAAAGCTCAATAAGCTCAATTCTCTCTCGCTTCTTCATATTTGAGCCAACAAGGAAGTAATGGTCCTAGCTTGGCTCATCAAGTTCATAAAGAATGAAGTCCTCCATGACTTTTGCCTCAAGGGTGCTGCCAACATCCTCTAGGACTTCCCTTTCCTTTTTCACTAACTACCCTTCTTTTATGGCTGCCTTGGTGCTTACTGTGGTAAGTCAGCATTGTTTAGCTGCCACTTGGTCTTAATAAAGAGTTTTCTCGCCCTTAAAGGCAGCAAATTTGATGACCTAAAGCAGCATGGAGGCAAATTCCTTCATCATGTGTAATCAATTTGTACCAACGATTGTGTTATAGGGAGGGGGAATATCAACAACCACAAACTCAATCTCCAACTCTTGGAAACTATCTTGGACTTTGAGTGTTACAGTTCCCCATGGGCCAGTGAACTTGAGTGTTGAACCCAACTAATAGAGCTCGGGTAGGCCTTAAATCAGCCTTAGATAGATTAAGTTAATTAAAAAGATCGTAATACATCACCTCAACTAAACTGCTAAAGTCCACCAGGATTCGCTTTACATCGTAATTGTGGTCCCACAGTTGGATGACCATGGGATCGCTGTGAGGGTTTTGGATCCGCTCTAGATCTACCTTGGTAAATGTGATACTTCTGGGCTCAGATAAACCTTGTCTCAATTTCTTCACCACTGGTTGGACCGAGAGTACATCGTGCATTTACTTGACATTACGGATCTTCCCCTGGATTTTATTTTCGAGATTGGAGTGGTTTGGGGCCCCAATCATGTGAATAGTCCCAAGGACGAGGTCTTACTACAAGGCATCGTCAACTCCATCTCTATCTTGGTCAAATATTGGGTTAGGTCTGACCTGTATTTCCTCTACCTTCGTCTTCTCCTAATCAATGAACTCTTTTAGGTGCCTAGCTTGAACCAACTGATTCAGAAAAGACTTCAAGGCTCTGTAGGTTTCTGTTCTATGTCTTTTTTTCTCATGGAAAGGACATTTCCACCGCTGATTGCATTTCTTAAGATCTCCTCCCATGGGGAGAGGCTTTTTGTAGTACGTCTAGTCTCGAATCCTGGTGAGAAGTTTGTAGATTGGTTTTTTGAAAATCGTATTGATTATCGTACTCTTCTTTCGCTTTTTGAATGTGTCATCTCCATAGGAGAACGTTCCTAAAGTTCGTTCGGCCTACTTGACGTCATCCCCCAACCGAGCATACATTTTCACTCACGTCATGAGACCTTGAAGGTCGGCTAGATGATTGACCATAAAGTCATCCTATAGTTTCTCGCCAGTAGTCAGCCTGAGCTTGTAACTAACCAAGGCAAGCTTTTCTAAACACTTCTCACCCTGGTTGGATGGAAACACCCTGCACATTAGCGCATCGAAACGATTCCAAAATGTCATCATCTTCCAGAAATGGCTGATGTGCGACCTCAGGTCGGACTTACCATTGCACATGTCAAATTTTGGGGGGTTGAACTTCTCTAGAGGCTTCATTCCTTCAATCTCAGGTGTGAAAAGGGTTTGGTACCTCGGGATGATTTTCTTTTTTGGTGCAGACCTAGTCTCTAACCTCGTCGGGAGGATGGTTTTTGCAACAACTATTGCCTTGGCGACCAGCTTCGCTCGAAAATCACATCTTCTTGGTTTCGTTTGGCTTTAAGGGTTTGACGAAGATCCACACCAAAAGTGGTTTGGCTTGGTGGACCTCTTTGTCTTCCCGTTACCACGGTCTTATTGTCTCTCTAGTTCTCAGCCTCATCATAAGAAAATTGGGCTTGCTTGTCCTTTGAGCCACCCTGACGTAAGACCTCTCGTCTAACCGACCTCGCCTTGGATGACCCTTCACCAGCATTAGGGGTTGGTATTTTGAATTATTGGCCACTAAGACCTTCCTCGGCTCTACCATTTCGGCTTGTCAGCGCCTTATGGTAACGTCTTTACTATCTTCTTCACCGTCAAAGAGTGACTGACCTGGCCTTTGCCCGGAGGGGCCTTGGCCGCCCTCTAAGCATCGGCCAGTAGTTTAGTTTCCCTATCGCTCGGCATTGTAGGCCTGAGAGGGTACTTCCCTTAGGTTTTTCAACTGGCTCTACTGCCATTCATGCTTTTGGATGCAATCAGAATTGTTTCTTGCAGATGTCTAGAGTTGATTTCCCACAAACAGTGCCAATTGTATGGTAGTGGGAAAAGAGAGAAAATTGAACGTAGACACCGACAATGGATGACTGGTGGCAGAGGGTTACTTCTCGAACCTACGAGAAAAGAACAGTGAGAAAAGCCGCAGGAGCTATTTCGGGACGGCTCTCCGACAATCAACTTGGTAACCAGAAGTGTATATAGATAAAGAGAAAGAGAGTATGTAGCTTGTGAGCTGAAAGTGCCTACCCTTGAGAGAGAAAAGACATGGCATTTTATAGTGGAGCTCGGTGCATGTCTGGACACGCCAGCTGCCATGTTAATGATCATGCATCTGACTCAATCATGCATCTAGGGCATGACTGATAGCTAGTCTATTATGCCATCGAAGTCTGGACCCAAGCATGTTGGTGACATGATGGTCTGAGAAAATTTCACCGTACAAATTACCCTCTATGTGCCTTGGAATTACTGCCCGGTCAAGTCCTCCGACCGAGCTCTAGCCAAAAAAGGGAGACAGTCCGATGGTGGAGCTCGCCCTAGCTCGATCAAAAATAATGAATGATTTTTTATCCTCCCACACTATCTACAAAGGAAGAACTTTTTTGATGTTGTTTAGTGTTTAGATTGTATTTAATTTTTCTATTTCGGCATTATCCTACTAAAGTAAGTGTTAACAATTTAAATCTCATTACTTTCTGTGCCACAATTACTTATATTATACACGCATTTAGGTGTAAACACATTCTAATTTCTTTCCATTGGCGGGAGATTTGGTGGTTGAATTCATCCAAAAATGTATACCGAAACATGCCGATTTTTTTTTCGATGGGTGGACGAATTCCAATCCAATTGGAGCCGGCTATTTATTACTCCATAATCCATATATATAAATAATATAATAGCTATGAGAGAGAGAGAGAGAGAGAGAGAGAGAGAGAGAGAGAGAATGGATGAGAAAAGAAACAAAACGACAAAAAGTGGGGAAGATTAAACAAAAAACAATGGCAAGAAAATTTAGTTTGCTTGGCTAACTTTGCTGTGTGCATGATAGATCGCTGAGTGATCATATTTATCCACTACATCTTGTACCAATTAATTTGATTAGCTTGTTTTGTGGAAAGCTATGCATGTTTGTTAATTCGTTTTTTTCCATCAAAAGTAGAATTAAGAAGGAAAATGGTGTCTTTTTTCTTAAAAAATGTTTGGCACACAAATGTTCTTAAAAATTGTTTTGTCTTTTTCTCAGTGCAAGTTAGTTGTGTCTGGAATAAAACTATCCAGAAAAATTTGAAATTGCATGTTCTTAATATTATTATGTACTTATCACTTGCTCTGATATATTGATGATTCATTATCATCCTATTGAAATGAAACTTCCCTTCTTTAAAGAATGTAATATTGAGAAGGTCAATACAATTTTTAGGGATATTTATATTCAAGATTCATTAATTAAATTTATATAAGTCCAAGATCCATGTGCAAATTAACTAGTTATTCGGGTTCGCCAATTTGTTATTTCCAAAATACCCTTACTGCTGCTGCGTGGCATGACATTTTCGCTGCACAAGTTCACGAACACTACAAAAAATTAAAGAAAAAATTACAATGATCTTCCTTGAAGTTTACTTTTAATACAGATTTTCTCCTAATGTTTGGAAAATTATATTGACCTCCATTATTAGAGTTTATCGTGTAACTAAACAAATAGAAAATAAAAAATTAATTTAATACTCTCAAATAAATAATCAAAATACCATATTACCTCTTCTTCCATCATATGGGAACACTTTACAAGATATACCTATTAATTGAACTTATATGCATCCAAAAATCATGTATAGATCAACTACTCATCAGAATCTCGTCTGTCCCTTTATTACTAGCATATCCTTCATCCTCACCACCATGGACCGAATTTCACAAAAAATGAAAACAATGTACAAAATCAAAAAATAGCATGCTCTTAAATTTCTCTCTCTCTCTCTCTCTCTCTCTCTCTCTCTCTCTCTCTCTCACACACACACACACACACACACACATACACACTTGAAATCCCCTCCTCTCTCTCTCACCCACCCACCAACACCCCACAAATCTTAAACATCAACTGCATCAAACAAATTAAATTGATTCAATGGCCAACAAAAGTAAATTAAATCCTCATTTTCCTTACTATGTTGATTCAAAAACCCAAAATAGCAACTAAACATGTATTATTTTACATTCTATTTATTGAATATTTTTTAATACAACTCTCAACAATAATATTTTTCAATTAACTAATCGTGTATATATATTTCAGAACTTGATAAAAAAAAATATAAAATGTATACACTAGAGAAATACTCTTTAACATAATATTATCATTGCTTACATTAATATTCAACTGCAAAAACTTGAATGTAATTTATTACAACACTAGATAGATTTATTCTAGGTGAAAATTTATCAATCAAATAAATATTAGTATTTTTGTATTTAGTATATGATTTGATAATTCCTAACCTAGATTTCAAAATGCATATCGTTGTGATGAATTTATCATTTGAATGATCATTTGATAATTTTAAATTTAAAAAGTGTATCATTGTGATAAATTTATCATCTGAGTTATAAATGCATAACTCCTAAATTAAATTTGAAATGTACATTATTGTAATAATTTATCTTCTCAATTGATTTTTTAGTCAAACGTTATTTTAAGCAATCTTAACATCAATCATAAGCAATCTTGATAAATTTATCACTATTGATTTCTAAATTGTTATTCGTAGATACAATCACTGGGGAAAAAAAAACAAAAAAAAAACATAGTACATGGCTGATAAATTTATCATAGATAAATTCTATTTAAACATACAAATAGTACTGGAAAAAATACAAAAATACTAATATTTATATAGGACTGATAAATTTATCACTTTTAAATTATTTAATCATTAATATTTTGATAACTTACTAGGAAAAAATTCATAAAAAACCCAACAATATTCATAAGACTAATAAATTTATCACTATTAAATTTTATATATGAGCTTCATGTCAATACTATGTTACGAATTAGTTGAAAATCTTTTAGAGTATTTATAAGAGCACTCTTTATAGTGCTTTTATTACTTATTTTATTTCTTAAGCAAATGTTAGTAAGCAACTATGTAATCTTACTAAGATACATGACTTTGTTAATTAATTGTTTTATGTGCTAGATGCACCCATAAATAAGTCCCGTAAATAAGAGTCTACATGGGACACATGCAGGAAAAAATAAAAGCAGATAAACCCCACCCAAAGAACTGTACGTAACTAAATTATATATATATACTAGTGGAGTATGCCCATGCTATGCACGGGACAAAATCAGTAAAAAAAAATGAGTAGGGACAAAATCGAAAAATAAAATAAAATAAATAAATGGTTAAGGGCAAAAAGAAAATGGCTAGGGGCTAAATCAGCAAAAAAAATAGAATAAAAAAATGGGTAGGGGCAAAATCAACAAATGTTTAGTGTCTTTTCGTAAAAAACGACCCAGAAAAGTAAAAAGTAAATCATTTAAAAAAAAATATTAAATCCTAAAAAAAATTCATGTAAAATCCCAAACCAATTTGTGTCACTTGGGAAATGGAGGAATGAGCCTTAAGAGGATTGTTCAAGCATAATTTAGTACCACTACTTATTTATTGACAAGTAATAAAAACATAAATATTCTATCAAAAGAAAAATAAATACAACCTACAAACCAAACTTTTCTTTTCTTTTCTTCCACTTCTTTTCCTGCTTTGTCTGTTTTTGGTAAAAATAAAATATGCCCACCAAGAGAGAGAAAATAAGTCTCTCTCTCTATACAAAATGGGAAAAAAATATTTAGGGGCAAAATCGAAAAAAAAATAATTAGGGACAAAATCGAAAAAAAATGATGAGACCAAGAATAATTGATTATGGACAAAATAGGAACAAAAGTTGGTGGTCAATGAGTACACTCATATTTTTTGGGTAAAATCGAAAGAAAAAAATAGGAAAAAAATATTTAGGGGCCAAATCAAAAAAAAAATTTGATTAGGGGCCAAATCGAAAATAACAAATGATGGGACAAAAAATTATTGGTTAGAGGCAAAATGAGAAAAAAAAATTGGTGGTCCATAAGTGACTATTCACTCACATTTAATACTATTCAAATCGAAAAAAAAAAAAATCATGCTCTCAAATGGCAAAAAATGTAGAAAATTTATTTCAAAAAATATTTTTCGTCAAAACAATCATAACTACTTTGCTCGATTGGATAAATTTGGCGTATATATATATTTTTTTAAGCCAATGGACAATGTATTAGTTGTAATTTTTGTATATGTTGTAATTCTCATTATGATAGTGATTATTGTACTTCGTCGGATCATATAAATTGTAATAATGAAAAAAGTGAAAAGATCATTTTTTGCTAGATTTTTTGAGCTTTTTAAGTTTTGATTTTTGAATATGTTCGTCTTTGGTCAACATTTTTAATCGTTTGATCAAAATTTTATATTTTTCTGGCTCTTCTTTACGAGAAAATTTGGAAAAACATATTTTTTATTTAATTTGTTAAATAAGTTCATTAAAAGCAAAAAGAAACTCTTTTTACTCAACCTATTATATATTTTGGGAGTCTTTAGTTGATTTATTTCAAATTTGAATAATTATTTATATTTTTATATTTATCTCGTAAAGAGAAAATGAAAAAACCATAAACTGTTGATCAAACAATAAAAAAAAGATGTGACTACAAAAAATTTTAAAAACCTAAAAGCAGTTAGAAAAAAAAGTACTGTGAAGCAATTGGTTTATACAAGTAATTTTTAAAAACATATGCTTGAAAAAAATTATACCAATAGTCCCTTGTAATTTTTTGTAAAAATTTGACTTTGGTTCCTGCAATTCTAATTTAAACAATTATGATATTGCATGATTTTAAAATGGGAGAAATGTAGTTCCTCCATCCAAATTCCTTAAAAATGCTAATGAAAATTGC
>BRYE01000016.1:23349497-23366997 GCA_030159115.1 Actinidia arguta var. hypoleuca | reverse complement strand
AAAAGAGAAAGGACAAAGAGAGAGAGAGATCAACTAAGAGAGAGAGAGACACACACACATGAACAAATAGTGAGAAAGAAAGAAATATTGGGATTTTGGAGATAAAAGGAAATTATATGGTATGGTTAGTATAATCATAAGAGCTAGGATGTGAAATCGATGGTGAGATGATATTCGATAGAGGTCAAATTTTGTTATGATGTTCATGGTTAATATATCAACATATCTAATAGTGTCGATTTCAATTTGAGGTAAGCAAGAAGTCTATAATATGCTTTCTAAAACTCCAGAGTTATTACTTAAAATATTTGATTTTGTACTCTTTTGAGCAATTGTGTTATCTTTTGAAATCCATGAGACTTGTTAAAATTTATGAAGTGTATTGGCTAAAGTGCCATGGTATTGAATGGTACGGACTTGGTGAGCCTACAAATAACCCTGTTACCGGATAAAGCTAGAAAGGCTAGGTGAGATATGCGAGGCCGGCCTCCAATCACATACAAGGAAAGACCAAGTATGAGGTCTTTGATGGAATATTGATTCGTTGAGCTCTTCTAAATTTGTTGTTGAACCATTATTGATTCGTTGAGCATACTCCTGTCATATTGTATACTTTCCTATTTAAAATAATTTTTCAGGTAAACGAGAGAGTCCGGGTAGTGCGAAATGAGTTGGGAGAAAGACTTGAAGTTTAACGATCATTTGTATTAATTTTATTTGAAGAAATTATAAATATAAACATTTAAAGACTCTAATTATATATAAAATAAGGAGATTACAGATATACGATTGCGATTAATTAACAGCCCGGGTCGGGTCGTCACATTTCCTTAGCAATGGTTACTTCTGCATTTTTGGGTGGTTCTTTCATAACCTCATGATCCTCGAGTGTTGATTCGATCCCAACTGATTTTGCCCCCGAGCTTTCCTCCCTCTCATGTGCAAACGCAAGGAACCTTGCTCTTGACTTACGGTTCGGGGAGAGAACTCAGCCACAAAATCAGTCAAGACTTGTCCTTTTATTGTTGCTCTTGGCAAAAATTTTATGTCTGATTGTCCGAGCTCAATAGCCCATTTAGAGTGTCAGCCGGACAAGTTGATGAATCGGTTAAGTGTTGCTACAATCCCAATCAGTTTCTTGGGCTGACGAGGTTGTTGATCGCTACAATTTTCTCTGGGTTTGCCTCGATCCCTCGTCGTGTTACCAAGTGTCCAAGGAACTTTCCTGAGTTTACCCCAAAGGTGCATTTCGCTACGTTTAATCTTAGCTTATGCCTTTTGAGTATCGTAAACACTTCATTCAGGCCCCTCACATGGTTCGACTCATTTTTGCTTTTAACCACCATATCATCAATGTACACATCCATGGTTTTATCCATGATCGGCTTAAACATTTTGGTGATCATCCTCTAATATGTGGCTCCAACGTTTTTCAGTTCAAAAGGCATGACCTTGTAGCAGAATACATCGCGGGGTTTGATGAAGGCAGTTTTCTCTTGATCGAGCTTTTGCATTGTTATTTGATGATACCTTCGGTAAGCATCCAGGAAGCTCATTCGAGCATGACCCGAAGTAGAGTCTAGCAATTGGTCAATCTTTGGAAAAGGAAAGCCTTTTTTTGGACAAGCCCAGTTGAGGCTTGTGAAGTCGATGCAGACTCTCCTTTTATTAGTCTTCTTCTTTACCACGACTGTGTTGGACAGCCAACTCGGGTAAATAACCTCTGTTATCGCACTCGCCTCTTTTAGTTTTTCTACCTCTTGTATCACATCATCCACATGCTCAGTAGCGAACCTTCTTCCTTATTGTTTCACTAGTTAGGCCTCAAGGAGAATGTTCAACTCGTGTGTTGATGAAATTGGGATCTATCCCGAGAATCTCGTATGGTGTCCATGCGAAGACCTTGATATTTGTTATAAGGAACTGGATGAGCTCGGTTCTTTCTCGCTCTTCTAGGTTTGCACTAGTGAGAAAGAAATCTGAGCTTGGCTCATCAAGTTCGTAGCGTATTAGGTCTTCCACAACTTTAGCCTCGGGATCCCTCCCAATGTCTTCTAGAACTTCATGCTTTTCCTTGATCAATTGCACTTCTTTCATGGCCGCCTTAGTGGAGATTGTAGTGAGGTAGCATTGTTTAGTCACCTTGATATCCATAAAAGGTTTTTTCACATCGAGGGTGGCAAATTTGATAACTTGGTGCAATGTGGAAGCTACTCCTTTCATCCTATGCAAGCAATATCGACAAACAATTGCATTATACGGGGAAGGTATGTTAAGAACAATGAACTCTATCACCAGCTTTTGGGAACCAACTCTGATTTTAAGGGGTACGATTCCCAAAGGCCAGTAAGACTAAGCATTAAAACTGACCAGAGGGGCTTGGGTGGGGTTTAGGTCTAATTTTGATAATTTGAGTTATTTGAAAAGGTCATAATACATCATCTCGATAGAGCTTCCTGAGTTTACTAAGATCCTTTTCATTTCGTAATTATTGATCTTGAACTTGATGACCAGGGGATCGGCATGAGGATGTTGGATCATTTCCAAGTCGGCTTTGGAGAATATGATGCTTCCTAGTTCAAATATTGTTTGCCTCGACTTCTTAGCCATTGATTGGATCGAGAGGACCTCGTTCATTTTTCTAATAATGCAAATCTCCTCCTGGATTATATTCTCAAGATTAGGGTGATTTAGGCCCTCTATCATGTGAATAATCTTTAGAGGAAGGTCTTATTCCGATGTGTTGTCTATTTCTTCACTACTTCAATCAAACCTCGGGTTTGGTTTGGACTCGGCTTCCTCTGTTCTGGTCTTTTTTTTGGTCAACAAACTCTTTTAAATGTTCGTCCTGGATGAACTAATCAAGAAAAGCCTTTAGAGTTTGGCAATTCTCAGTTCTGTGTCCCTTCTCCTCGTGATAAGAACACTTCCACCATTGATTGCGTCTTTTGGGGTCCCCTCCCATGGGGTCGGGCTTCTTGAAGTATGGTTTATCTCGAATTCGAGAGAGGAGTTTATAGATTGGTTCCTTAAAAACCACATTGATCCCCTGCCTTGCCGAGTTCTCCTGATTAAACGAGCCTTTCTTTCACCTTTTGAACTGCCTTTCGCCTCGGGGAGTTGTGCCTGTATTTTTTTCTGCTTGCCGGATGTCATCCTCTAGCCGAGCGAACATTTTGACCCGAGACATGAGGTTTCGAAGGTCAGCTAGAGGGCTGAGCGTCAAATTATTCCAAAGTCTTTCCTTAGGAGTTAGCTACCAAAGACTAGTGAACAAAATGTTTAGAGAGCTGATCGGGAAGACTATGAAAGTATACATAGATGATATGCTCGTCAAAAGCGTCAAGACTGTAGATCACATTGCCCATCTAGACGAAGCATTTGGAGTCTTGCAGAAGCACCGAATGATGCTTAATCCTTCCAAATGTATCTTTGGTGTCTCCTCAGGTAAGTTTCTCATGATTTTGGTGACCAAGCGAGGGATCGAGCCAATCTGAACCAGATTCATGCCCTGCTTACCATGAGCTCGCCAAGGAACGCCCATGAGGTGCAACAATTGACTGGGCGAGTAGTCGCTCTTAACAAATTCATCTCTAAGTCAGCTAACAAATGCCTTATGTTTTTTAAGATCCTATGAAAAAATCAAACTTTCTAGTAAAATGAGGAATCCGAAATAGCATTTCAACAGCTAACAGATTATCTCAGCTCGGCACCCCTGTTTATGGTTCTTATCACAGGCGAGGAACTTTTCGTATACCTATCCGTCTTGTCAACAGCAGTAAGTACAGTGCTGATCCAAGAAGAAGACATAATTCAGAAACTGATATATTATGTTAGTAAAGTTCTCATAGGGGCCGAGACCAGATACTTGAAAATCATGAAGCTCACCTATGCTCTCCTTATCGCCTCCAAAAAGCTTCGCCATTATTTTTAGGCACATCCTATTGTTGTGTTGACTGATCAACCCCTAAAAAGCAAATTCTCCAGCGACCTGAGACCTTGGGGAGGCTTCTTAAATGGTCCATTGATCTAAGTGAGTTCCATATTGATTACAGACCAAGAATGGCGATCAAGGGTCAGGCCTTGGTTGATTTTGTGGCTGAGTTCGCATATGACATCGCCTCAGAGCCTAAGAAAAACATACCGGAGGAAGAGACTCCAAAGCAACCAAACTCATACAAGGACCTCGCCAAATGGAAATTGTTCGTAGATGGATCATCAAACCAGCATGGTTGTGGCGCAAGGCTGGTTCTCCAAACTTCTTCCAACGAGCAGATAGAGTACGCCATCCGTATAGGATTCAAAGCCACCAACAACGAAACCGAGTATGAAACTCTTCTCTCCGGACTACAAGTTGCAACGGAAATAGGAGTAGATTTCCTATACACCTTTAATGATTCACAACTGGTGGTAAATCAAGTCCAAGGAGATTACCACGCCAAAGATACTAGGATGGTGGCCTATTTGGACAAGGTAAAAATCATGTCCAGGAAAATCAAATATTTCGAATTCACCAAATCCCTAAAGAGGAAAAGAAGCAAGCTGATGCTCTGGCTAACCTCGCCTCAACTTTTAATTTCATCTCAGACAGAAGTATACCTCTAGAATTCTTAGCAAATCCAAGTATTGAGGTCGCTAGGTCAGTGTTTTAGGTAGAGACAGGCCCGACATGGATGGACGACATTATCGCATATCTTCAGAATGACATGTTACCACTGGATAAGCTCCAAGCTCACCAGATCCAATACAGATCTGCAAAGTTTTGCATTCTCCATGGAATCTTGTATAAAAAATCTTTTTCAGGTCCTCTCCTAAGATGTCTTCAACCTGAAAAAGGGAAGTATGTGCTAAGAAAAATTCATGAAGGTATTTGCGAAAATCATTTAGGGGCGAAGTCACTAGTAAGAAAAATAATTCACTAAGGTTATTTCTGGCCACAAATAGAGCGAGATGCGGCAACATACACAAGAAATTATGATAAATGTCAATGGTTTGCTCCAGTTAGTCATCTCCCTCCCACCGAGATGGTCCCGATGACCAGCCCATGGCCCTTTGCTCAGTGGGGCGTGGACATACTTGGACCTCTATCCCAAGCTCCATTACAAAGAAAATTCTTGATCGTCGCCATTGATTACTTTATTAAGTGGATAGAAGCAGAACCTCTCACCAAAATCACAAAAAGAAATATCAAAAATTTCATATGGAAAAACATCATCTACCAATTCGGGATTCCCAAGGTTATTATCTCGGACAATGCCAAGCAATATGACAATGATGAATTCAGACAATTTTGCTCAGACCTTGCCATCTCCCACCATTTCTCCTCGCCTGGTCATCCTCAAGTAAATGGTCAGGTCGAGGTCACCAACGGGACGATCTTGATAATTTCGAAAACAAGGCTAGAAAAATCCAAAAGTAAATGGGTAAAAGACTTGCCAAGTATACTTTGGGCGTACCATACAATGAGCAGAATTCCTACTAGCGAGAGGCCATTTTCTATGGTATATGGGACGGAATCTGTTATACCCATGAAAATTAAAATGCTGAGCTTCAGAACCTTAAATTTTGACAAGAAAAATAATAAAATTGAGTTGAGACTCAACCTTGACCTATTCGACGAAAAGAGAGAGAGAGCTGAGATATGCTAAGCAGCTTACAAGCATCAGGTCGCCAAATACTACAATCAAAGAGTCAAGCACCTATCTTTCTTGCCAAGCGACCTAGTCTTGAGAAAAGTTACCTTGTCCACAAAGGAACCAAATGCAGGGAGGCTCGATCCTACTTGGGAAGGGAAAGCCCCTACAAAGTTGTCAAAGTATCAAGACCAGGAACTTATTGGCTGGAAGACTTGGAACGCCAAACACTTAAAGAAATATTACCAGTACTGCGTCTGATCGCCATGAGAATGAGATCGCCTGATCAATATGACATCGCCAAAAGTTCCATTTGTATTATGTCATGATCGCCTGTCTTTATGGTTAATTAATAAAATTTCTCCCTTGATTTTATCTCCAGAAATTTATGTTGCCATTCCTTTAAAGCGCCAGTTCCATTGTCGAAATAATCAAGGATGCCCATTCATTGAAAAATGATAAGGCATCTTGATCGCCATTAAGGATGTCGCCTATATCAAGAATGCCCATTCATTGAAAAATAATAAGGCGTCTTGATCGCCATTGAGGATGTCACCATTATCAAGAACGCTCATTCATTAAAAAATGATAAGACATCTTGATTGCCATTGTGGATGTCGCCATTACCAAGGACGCCAGGTAAAGATTTCCATAATCTTGCCTTGTAATTTTGTACGCTAGGAATGATTATCGCCAGTTTTAACTCGCCAATAGACTAAATTTTGGAAACGCCAAAGTTGAGTTCGCTAGTTTATTTAGATTAAGATCGCCTATGTTCTAAATAATTTATAATGACACTAATACGATAGCATAATAAGAGAGAACGAGGAAATAAGGCTTTTATTCATTATAAAAAAAGTGAATTACAGCTCGCCATTACAACCTTAAAAAAAAAATGCAAGTGTTTAGGAAGGAGGGGGATTAGTGTCGCCCTTGTCTTTCTTCCCATTATCCGCATTCTCCCCCTCCTTCTCTTCCTCCTCGCCATCCTCCTTCTCGGTGAGCAAGTCGTGATCAAGACCCATGTTTTCTAAGTCATGGCAAGGTCGGGATGGTGGCGACGAAGTTGTCCTTTACAGAAATCAAATTCCTCACTGAAGTACTTGGAGGCAGCATCTTCAACTGCTTCCAAAAAATCTGACGAGGATTTAAATTCCTCCACAGCAAATGTTTTGGCTCGGGCCACGACCTCTCGAAGCTCCACCACCAAAAGACTAGACTTCTCAAGCTTGTTGGCAATGGCGTCTCGATCGTCCTTCAACTTGGGCCAACTCATCGATGGCCTCCTGTTCCCGAGATCGGGCCTTGGCTAGTTGTTGTTCAAGCTTGCCAGATTACTTTTGGAGGCAAGATACCTCGCTTTCTAGGGAAGCAGCTTGGCCTTGCTAGAGGGATGCCTTTTTTCCTAATTCCCTACTCCAAACAACCAGAAAGGATCTGAGCACAAGTGCCTGCTACAAATTAATATTTTAAGAATAACCTGAACAACACAAAATATCAAAGGGAAAATTAGGTGTAGAATCAAGGTGGTACCTGGCCAATGACGTTGAAGAGTCTGATGGCCGTTTGATCCAAGGATAACTTTTCCACTTTTTCTTTGTCTACAGGGGGAATTACTCCCCGTAGTATCTTCTCGATTGTGGAGGGGTTTCCAAGAATGGGGGCCCAGGTCCAAGAACGGTGCCAAGACTGGGCGAGCTTCCATCCCTAGGCTTCGGGGAAGGGGTGGCTCTCGAGCACGCCGCATCGCCAGGCTTATTCGCCTTCTTTTTGGGATCGAGCATGGTGGCAGCCTCCTTTCCCTTGGGAACTATCAACAGCCTTGCCCTTCTTATTGGGCAATATGGAGGGATCCTCCCTTGGGCGCTTTTTGCCAATTACCATCCCCTTTGTCGGGGTGGGGACCACCATAGAACCTCCACTCTTGAATTTTTCCACCTTCTCGCTGAGTTTCTTGAGGGTAATTCTTTTCGATATAGCTGTAAAATAACACACAAATATCAAACATAAAAATTCAAATGCTTAGAATAGACAAGAGGTAATACCATCTGATTTAAGCTCGGGAATTAGCCTTGAATCCGATCAAGATTTTGATGTGGAGTCCGACCTTGAGCTCGAAACATTCGTTAAAGAGTCTAAAATTGGATCACAAACTTTTCCCCTGACCACCTTAGCAAGGTCAGATTAGGAATATGAGGTAAAATCATTTTAGTCCCTTTCTAAGGGTTCTTAGGTACTCTATTAATTCATCTCGGGGATGGCTGTCTCACTGAATGTGTTCACCATGGGAAGGGCAGGATTTGCGACGAGCTTGGTGCTCCATCTTCAGGTCGCTCCTCACCCTTATTCCTGGACACCATGAACTCGAGAGAACCGAAAACCCAATGAAAAGATTTTGACCTTAGGAGCACTGGGACTGAGTAACACCCTTCCTTCTCTACCAAACTGAAAATCTCATCCAAATTTTTATGCTCGTTCCCATAGAGCCTAGGCCAGTTGTTGCAATGTTTATCTGAAAAGTTTATAAAATTGAATATTAACTCTTTGAACGTTTTAGACGAGCAAAAATTATAATAAAAATTAAGACTGACCTGGAATACCCCATGATGTCAGAACCCTTGGAACACCACCTTCCCAAGATGACCTTCAGGGAGCTGCCAGTCATCTCCCAAGACAAAAAAGAATTTGCTCTTCCACCCTTTGACGTTGTTGGGGTATCCTCTAAGTAAGGTCTTTTTGTACCTCGCCTTGTAACCAGCCTTGATCCGGTTTAGGGTTATTTTTTAGACTAAATAGGTTCCTAAACTCAGAAAGGGACACGGTATGCTTGTATACTCTCTATAATGCCATCGCATAGACGACACTTCGCCACGCATTGGGGACGAGCTGAGTATGGCAGATATTGTAAAACTATAAAATCAACCTAATTGTAGGATGAACGGAAAATTGGAGGCCCGCATAAAAGGCGGCCTCGTAAAAGGCCACCTTGCCCGGGAGGGCTGAAGCTATAGTCTCTTTCTCCTTGAGAATCCTAATTTACACGCCTAAAGGGAAAGAGTAAGACTCCCTAAGTAGGTTCAGCTCTTCTGGGGTCATGATGTTGATTTCCTTCTTCACTTAGGGATGAATGGCGACTAGAGGGTTGACCTCAGGGATTGAGGGATCTTCCATAGGTGATTCAGGGGATTGATTCACCTCGTCAGTCATGTATGATGATTCTTTTCTTAAATGATCGGATACCCAAGAAGGAAGGGAATCCTCTAAGTTTTTTGAATTACCTACTTTGGGCCTATGGGACAAAACTACGAAAGTGAAAGTAAAAGCTAAGGTGAGTTAAGATACTTACTGAGCTAAAGGCGAGGAGGCGACCACGAATGAAGGTGAGGAGAAAATTGGAACGGGAGTAGCAGTTTGGTAGCGCAAACAAAAATGTACAAATGAATAGATGGGCCTCCCTATATATAGGAGATACCAAGGGCTGAGATTCATATGCTCCACCGTCTTAGATCGCGCGGCGTTTTAACTCCCAAGCTCATAATCGCCATTCCCACCAAAAATGTCTTTAATGTGTCGGTGTACTAGTTTGCAAGCCTGGTTGTTGTGCTCGTGTTGATTATTTGGCAAATTTGGTTGTTCTTTTCTTGGTGAGCTTGGTTGTTGCTTACCTTTTTGATTGACCACTAATCTAATATTCTGGCACCTGCCATTGGTGATAAAGAATGACTCTCCTCACTGCCATTATATGTGAGCCGTGACTGAGGTAATAGTACCTTCATAACTCCCGAGTTGTGAGGTAAACGCTCATTTGGCACATTTGGTAATAAAAATCTTTTTTGAGAAAAAATATTGTACGATTGAGATTATTCTCACGCTTGAAAAAAATTGGTAGACAATATTTTTCCACAATTGAGAAAAATTACAAAAAAATGGTTTATCGATATTTTATTAAAAAATATTGATTATTGAGAGAAAACTTTGATCCATAAAATACTTGTTTAAAAATATTGTTGAAGGATAGTTGAAATTCTTATTAAAGATAATTTTGAAAAGTTTTGTAAATCTTTTGAGAAAAGTTGGTTGTTTAAAAAGGTTGATTCATCTTAAGTTGTTTCAAAGCATATTTCTTTATATTATGATGCTAAGTATACTCTCTTGTAACCTTTTTGGTTGTAGATATTGATTCGAGATAGAAATCGGTCCACTATAGTACAATGTTGAGATTTTTTGATATTTTTGGATTATAATATATATCTCTGGTTATGAGATGTTGACATTCTTCAATAGAGTGGTTGAGGGAATTTTTATATTCTCAGTTTTATTTATAGTAAGGTTGAAGTATTATTGAGTGGGTTGGGCTATAATTTCAGTTGTATAAAATTTTCTTATAATAATTTGATATATTTTATTTATGATATAGTAGCAAGTTGTAGTTGATCACATCACTCTTTGTGGGTCCGGATCCTACTAGAGTGGGTGTGACATGTTTTGGTATCATAGCGTGGTTATAGATTCTGTAGACTTGTTGGTGTTTGGTACTTGTAAAGGACCATAAGCAGTGTGTAGTTTTGATGTCGTATGAGGTTTTATAAATTCATAGTTGTTGAGATGGATGTCGATTGCGAAAGGGTAGTCAAGCATGCATGTGTTCATCTTGTTTTGAGTATTGTTGTCATGATAATATGAGAAGTTGAGAATATTGATGAGTATCTATCATAATATTGAGAGTACACGATGTATGTTAAGTCTCACTTTTGTAAGTCAACAAATGTACGTTATTGATTTTTGTCTTGTTGATTGGGTTGAGATTTTGGTTGTCCTTAGATATTGTTGGTTGTCAAGCTTTGTTTGATTGTCGATCATCGTAGTATAAGAGTGATTTGATGGACTACATTTATTCGCTTTTTTTTTTTTCTGGAGCCTTTGTTAAGTGACTAATCTTGGATGTTTGTGTTGAAGTACATTTGCCCGATGCAACTTCAAGTCAGAAATCTAATTTAGTCCCTATTCATATAGATTGCTTTATTCTTGATTTGAATGTCAAAACTTGATTATCCATACAATTTTATTTGGACCTAACTTATGAAACGCAGCCTCATAAGTTAATCTGCATATATTTGGTCTACCTCATGATTAATGGGCTTCGGGTTCCACAGTTTGATGTTATTTTGTATGTATCATGTTGTGTATCTTTTTCCAGAGAAAGGGTTTGTGCGCCGAAGGATGAAACTATTTCTGAAAATGATGATTTTGAGAAGCGAACTACGGCATCAGTTGCTATGACTCTTCAGAGTCCTGAGGAATCTGAGGGATTAGAAATGGTAAATTCTGAGGCACAAAATGGCCTAAGCAAGCCAAACTACAGTGCTCGTAGCCTATTAAAGAGCGCTAGTATTAGTGCTTCCAAGTGTGGTTGTCAAAGCGAGAAAAGATTCAGAGGTAATCCATTGCATCAAATGTTTGCCATTGTTCATTTTGTTGAGCATCATTCTGGGAAGTTGATGATTTTATATTAGTGCTGTATGTGCAAAGAGGTTGGCAAGTAGGTGGATCACCTCCTTCTCCACTGCTGGGTGGCTAGGGATGTGGACTTTTTTCCCTTTTTAGGTGTTTTGGTGTTTTTTTATAATAATCTAGTTGTTAGAAATGCAGTCACAAAAATCTTACTTGAGCCACCAAAACTTAGCATATATAATCTAGAGGCTACTCCACCTATTGCAATTAGTTTTAGGTTGGACCCGTCAATCCTCTTTAACACTAGTGTTAGGGAATTTATAGCCGGCAGAAAGGGAACTCTCTTGGCTGAACAGATAATCAAGACTTGAGAGTGAAGCTCTGTTCGTTTGTATGTGTACTAGTAGAGGAGGACTAACATTCTTCTGAAGGTTGTTTTTGTCATTTTCAACCTTGAAGTGCATGTGACAATGAACACGTACTGTCTGTAGATTTAATTGTTTTTTTCTTAGATTATTTTGATATCATTATAATCTAACTTTATTTGTTCAATTAAATTATCTATTGTAGGAGGAATCAATTACTGAGCACAGAGAGGAGGTTGATGGGTTGTCGAAAAGAGTAGCGGCACTCCATTCCTGATGTTGTACCTTGATCTAATAGCTCAAATTGGCTTCATTTTGTGCCCTGCTCCTTTTTTCTGGTTGTTTGTGGGTCACCAGAGTTTCATGATGAACTATGTCAATTTCTTCGATCTTTTCAGGTAGAAGCTAACAGTAGGACTCTTCCCTTATTTTTAGTACCATTTGTTTGTAATATAACAATACTAGGAAGAAGAGATTTTCCATTATCTCTATTTATTTATGGCTTGAAGGTGCAAAATCATATAGTATTTTTTTTTTATCAAGTAAATGAATATATTGATCAAAGAGAAAAACACCTCTAGAACATACCCTAGAGGAGGACAACAGGCATAAAGCCTAACCAAACGCATACATTTGAAAATTAAGAACCTAGGCCTCCACATGAGGGCAAACCAAGATACCAAGAACAGCCTTACAAGAAAACCCATCAACAGCAGCAACATTTCACAAGTATCGAACCCAGAGCAAGCATGATACAACCAACACACATAAGGATTGGGAGGGTCACCTGCTAGCCCACCAGGATAAAATTCCAGCCAATCACACGCCCGCAACAAATCCACGCAGCAACAGGACCTCAATTCATGAAGGCCTCAAGAAGGTTTGAACCCACACCTCCATAGCAACAGCACCTCCCCTCAAAGGTTTAACTCTGATCCAGAGCCTTGAGATCCAGCAGCAGGAACTAGGACCAGCTCCCCTCTTCGGCAGCAGCAATAGAAATTTAGCACCCAGAACTCCCGCACCCACCCACAAGAGAATAGCAGGGGCGAGGGCCTAAACATACGCACACACACTACTGGATCAGGGATAACACCCTGAACACCCCCACACATATTGCAACATTAACACAGAAATTAATATAAACTAAGAGCTATAAAGAGCCCAGGACACACACACGCACAACCACACATGCACAACTAGGGCTGAGGGAGCCCTCAGGAACAAACATATACTACAATTTTTTTTTTTCCACACATACAAACAGGGCTGGAGGGGCCCCAAGAAGATACACACCAAGGGGCTGAGGGGGCCCCCGGAACACACCCATACACTTTTTTTCCCACAAATGCACAAACAGGCTGGAGGAGCCCCAAGAACATACACACCAAGGGGTTGAGGGGGGGCCCGGAACACACCCGTACACTTTTTTTTCACACACACACAAACAGGACTGGAGGAGTCCCAAGAACATACACACCAAGGGGCTGGGGGGAGGGGGGGGGGGGGGGGGGGGGGCGGAACACACCCATACACTTTTTTTTTTTACAAATGCACAAACAGGGCTGGAGGAGCCCCAAGAACATACACACCAAGGGGCTGAGGGAGCCCCCGGAACCCGTACACTTTTTTTTTTTTACCCACCAGACAGAACCATTGGCAATAGATCACATTTACGCAGGCAATATGTCTTTGTCCCCTGGACTGAGGCCTACCGGTTGGCATTTAAGCCACTACCGGTAGATACAGCCCAGAAGCCTTGTATCACCAGAGAATACACAACATCAAGGAAGAGGAGACAACACCCACCGGTCACTTTTATTCGGACCATGTTAGTGTAGCAGATGAACAAATTTATATGGCTAAAAAAGATGTATATCGTTTAATGACGTTTATGCGTGATTGGTACAAGATTGGTGGAATTCCATTTCATACTCGTTTCGTGTGCGATATTTCTGATAGCATAGCATTCATTATAAGCAGAGAGGAAGTGGTTATTCTTTCCTTTTTAATTCAGAATGAGTAATGCCTTTTCACTTCCCTTGAGCTGTTGCACAAATAGTTTTTTTACTTGAAGTGTTGGACTTGGGCCAAATCCGTTCTGTGAATTAACTAAAATGTATTAGGTGGTGTAATTTACAATGTTCTGGTTCTCTCCTTGGTCTCTAGTATAGCTGCAGTTTCGATTAATCTGCTCTGCTCTGCTGGAACTGTCTTTTGTTTCTCTTGATTGTGTATCTGAAACTGCCAAGCATGGTCCTGAATTATCATTGATAGTGCAGTGCAACCAAATGTTTCCTTTATCTATTTCATGTTGTGAAACCCAGAAAAATCAGATTACTCTTATTAAGGCTGTGTTGGAACCGATGTATGTCATAGGAAAAAAACACACGAAAGACTATTATTATACTTTTTTTTTACTTTTCCTTGGATGGATAAATCTCTCGGCAAAGATTTATGATTGAAATGCATATGAACGTTACAGAGCTTTAAATGGATCAGTTCTTGGGTTGGCTGTCTTCCACGACTAAGGTTATTATTATTATTATTATTATTATTATTATTATTATTATTATTATTATTATTATTATTGCCTTTCTTATTGGTTAGGCTTAAGGATCCATAATTTGAATCAACATTTTGAGTTGGTGCAGGTGGGTTCCATTGAATTTACCTCCTCCGGCTTCGGATCCTCTGCCGTATTCTCCACCCACACTCTCCGTCCCTTCCTTTAAATGTTGCCATGTTGCGAGTTCGGATCTTGCTCCAAAATTTTTTCTGTTGTTGTTATTGTTTGGCGAACTGTTGACACGTGAATGTATATATTTATTATTAAAATTTAATATTTTTATAAATGAATGAGTATTTGGTCTAGTGGTATGGTTCTCACCACGGGAAGGTCACGAGTTCGAATCACACTCCCTTAAAAATTCTCCTTTTTTTAATTATTGTGTGACTGTCTGGACGGGTTGGGCCAAAAAATGGGGTTGTCCGGGCCGGTCCAGATGGGCTAAGAAGGTGGTCTGATTCGGTTCCCAGCTCGTGAACGCTTGGAACTGGGATTTCCTTGCACCTCTACCAGCAATATAAGTGTGTATGATCTTTGCATTTCTCCACAAACTGGAACTCTCAAGCAAAGGAGGAGATCGAGCTGGTGACTGTAGGACAAAATGGCTCCTCCTCGACCCGATGCCAGTAAGTATTACTATAAATTTAACGAACGAACCAACTTTCATTCAATCAAAATTATAATATATGGGCTAAGACTTCCTATTTGAAGTTAAGGCTTGGCCCAGTGGTAAGGGCTGGCCTTACCAGGAATTAGGTTCTGGGTTCGAAATTTCACCCCGCCCCCGGGCACATGGCGTAGTGGCAAAGGACGAGAGTCCGGGATGCGAGCTAACACTCGGAGGTCCTTCTTTCGATTCCTTGTTGTTACGTCGCATATCCGCGTTTATATCATGTGATGCGAAGGGCTAGCTGCCACAGGTCACAGAGATTAGTCTGGGCGGACCCAAAGGCCTGCCTTGGATACTCTGTGATTAATAATAATTTTTTTTTTATATAATATATGGGATTTGAGCTTTGTTGTTTCAAAAATCAAATCTCATATATTATTTTGTTGTTTCAAAAATCAAATACTACTTACGTATTTCTATCATATGTATTGCTTAGTTTTCATGACTTTTGTGTTTGTGTCTTTAATTTTATTAATCGGTTTTGCCAAGCACCGAATTTGTTGTGTTTAATGCTTAACTTTTTAATGCACTCTCATGAATATTTATACATTATTTTTTCACACTTGCGTGGCAAAATTTACTCTGACACCCACACCCCTGTATCTAGACGCCGACGACATGATAGACCAGCTAACAACCGATTAGGAATGGCAACCATTGGGGGTACCCCTTCCATACCCGACTCCATAACCATCCCTATATCCGTACCAATACACGATGGATATTGGGTACGACCACCAAACCCGAATCCAATGGGATATCAGGTAATTCGGGTATACCCGATACCACCCCCCAAAAAACAACTAAAACTTCACAATAGTTACAAATTAACAAAACTTCAAAAAAATTAGTATTACAACATTACATTCAAATAAAACTTTTAGTATTAAAATACCATTCAAAATATATATATATATATATATATATATATATATATATATATATATAAAGGTAAAATGGTAAATATATTAGGTTTGGGCATTTGTCAGATCAGCTTCGGGTACTCGAGTATGGAGGTGATCATTCCATACCTGACCCGTACCCAACCAGGTATTTTAACATCCGTACCATATCCGTCCCGTCGGAGCGAAAAATCGGGTAATCTCCATGCGCAAACAACCAGATCATCTGGCCCCCTTGTATTGATGAATATAAAAAAATTAGCCATATAGGGACTGGTATTTTAGAAACACCGTCTCTAATATGACTCAGACCCCTCAATGAGTACTTCTATATATCATTTGACTTTACTTTTTTTATTTTTTGGGTATGGCCAACATTTTCTACGTCAAGTCATTGGGACATCAAAATTGGACAAACCAATCCAATCGTAGGTGATGGATTTATGAATTTGGAATTTTTCATATATTTTGGGTCTCCAAAACATTCATTACTAGCACGAATCTCTTAGCCCAGGGAGATATAAACTGCCTTAATTTTACCCAAAATCATTAAAGCATCAGATCAGTTTTAACCAAAAATACCAGTGAATTCGAAGAAAAGAAGAAAAAGATTGATGTAACTAAATAGTATGATCGGTCATGACCTAATTTTCAGGCCTAGGATTTGCTTCTTTGTTGTATAGACGAATCGTTTTTTGTTGACTGATTTGATGAACAAATTGATAAAGATCTATCTATCTATCCGTATTTAGGTGACATGCGGCTCGTCTTAGTAGTCAAACAAAGAGATTAAATTAATGTTTATTCTTTTCTAGTTGACATTATACGATGGAGTAGTTATTAGTTGATAGGCAGATCAAGAGTTTATTGAAATGCATGCTCCAATGTTATGGCAATTGTGGGGTGTGGATAAAAGAGAGAAAATCAAAGATAGACACTTGTAGTGGTTGCACAATAGTTGGTGGTGGTAGACGGTGTTTCAGGCTTACTGGACCTAGTTGTAAGGTAGGAATAATGAGAACTGCTGCAGGAGCTATTTTCCGGAACGACTCTCCGACGGTTAAGTTAGATGATCGGTGGATACAAATTGTGTATATGTATATATAGATAGATAGAGAGAGAGAGAGAGTTTAAGGCTTAGAGCGCAAGAAATTACATACCTTTGAAAGAATAAGGCCTGACCTTATATAGCAGTTCGGCGCGTGTCGGTAAGCACCAACTGTTGTGTCACTGGACAGACTACAATTCGACGCATGCTTGGACACACTGACTGCTGTATTAGTAAGTAGGTCGTTGACCTAGCCATTCCCCTAAGGCCTGGTAAGTAGCTAGCCATCAGATCGCCAACATCTCGATCCAGGTGTGGGGGCTGTCAAAAGGAGACCTTGTCGTGCAAGTCACCTTTTGTCCCCTAATGTGCCTATGGGTCGGCGTCGACCGTTGCGTCTTGACCAAGCTTTGGCGCAGTGATCCTGCCAAGCTTGCTATAGAGCGACAACCCAACAACGGTACTTGCCGTAGCTCCACCAAAGCTAATGTTGCGTCTTGACCGAGCTCTGGCATAGAGACCCCGTTGAACTTGCTATAAAGCTACAATTCGACGGTCTCTATCCTAGCTCGGCCAAAGCTACTACTTGGTATTTTATCTCCATATAATTTTTTCTCAATTTGCATGAGTTGAATCATTGCTAGTCGAGGCCATGTAAGCTGGACACTGATGTTTCTTGGTGTGGAGAAGCTCGGACGATAGAGCTTGTCAATGTCTGTGAGTTGTCTCCTCATTGTACCTGGTTGTCACTTCAATGTTCTGTAATGCCATGCATCGGTCTTTGATTTGCTTAGAGCTCAGTTTGGGCACGAATGCCAAGCCATCTCACCTACCTTTAGGCTCTGTTTGGCAGGAAGTCATA
>BRYE01000016.1:23334497-23336997 GCA_030159115.1 Actinidia arguta var. hypoleuca | reverse complement strand
TATTTTAGAAGTGGAGCCCAATCTGTCAATAATACGAGGCGACCAGGAAGGTGAGTGTTTGGAATATTTGGGCGACGTGCCTTGCTCGGAATATATTTAGATTTAGAACTTGTCCGAATTATCCCACATCAGTAGCCCCTTACTCCAAGCGCCGACATATTCGGGATCTTTGAGTAAAAGCATTAAAAGTCATGGAACCATGTTGGAACACATTAAATGCACCCCTTCTCTCGCTTGGACACGTGGAGTAGGGTATTAATTTTTGCAGAAAAGTTTGAGCGAAAAAGGCAGCTCCATAATGATGAATTTTGGCGGGATAGGTGGTGTTAGGCTCGAATTTCAAAAGGTCGCCTAATCTGGGCCGTTGAAGTAGATGGATCTCATCAGTCATTTTTTCCTATATATAAGGGGTCCCACCCATTCATTTACATCCTTTTGTCTGCCAAGCCAATACCACTCGTTTTTCTCATTTTCATTTGTGGTCTTCCTTCCCACCCCGACTTTCTCCTTGCCTCTACTTGTGGTCGCCTTTCCCCTTCTAGCACAGTAAGTAACCAAGTCTTCGTTCTTGTTTTTAGTTTTATGTCCTATAGGTCTAAGGTGAGTCCTTCAGATTTGGAGTCTTCGCCTTCCTGGGTGTCTGACCATCTAGGAGAAGGATCGTCATATATTATTGACGAAGTAAGACAATCTCCTAGGTCGCCAATGGAAGACGCATCCATTTCCGAGGTCGCCCCTTTAGGTGATATTCACCCTTCCGTAGAAAAAGAACATAATATTATGACTCCCGAGGAGCTAGAGTTGCTCCGGGAGGCTTATTCCTTCCCTCAAGGGTACAGATCAGACTTCCTGAGGAGAACGAAACTATTCTTTCAACTCGCCCTGGCAAGGTGGCCTTTTACGAGGCCGCCTTGCCTACGGGTCTTTGTTTTCCCATTCATCCTATAGTTAGGTTAATTTTAATGTTTTATAAGATCTGCCCTGCTCAGCTTGTCCCCAACGCGTGGCGAAGTATCGCTGGTGCTATGTCGTTGTGGCAAGTACATAAATATTCAATGACTCTTTCCGAGTTTAGGAACATTTTTTCCCTTAATAATAACCCTAAACCGGACCAAGGGTGGATTACTTCAAGGCGAGGTACAAGAAAACCATCCTTGGAGGATACCCCAACAACGTGAAGGTGTGGAAAAGCAAATTCTTCTTCGCCTCCGGGGGATAGTTGGGAACTCTCCGACGATGAACCTCCTGGAGGGAGTGCCAAGGGTTCCGAGGTCGTGGAACATTCCAGGTCAGTTTTTATTCTGTCAATAATTTTGATATATTTATTAATAAAATTGAATTAACATTATGGATATCTTTCAGATAAACACTGCAATGATCTGCCCACGTTGCTCGGGTATGAGCAGGAATTTTTTGACGAGATTTCAAAATCGGTGGCGGAACGTGGGCACTTTGTGGTCTCCACGCTTCTCAAGTCCAAAGTATTTTGTTGGGTTTTCTGCTCTCCCGGACCTATGGCATCTGGGACAGAAGGCGAGGAGCCACACGTGCCATCAACGTCGGGTGAAGCGGGTGAGTCCCGCCCTTCCCGTGGTGAATACCTTCATCAAGACAGTCATTTTCGAGACGACTCACTAGAATACCTAGGTACTGTTAGGAAGGAACTGAGGAGGATTGTACCTCATATCCCCGACCTGACTTTGTTAAGATGGTTGGGGGGGGGGGGAAATTCGAGACCCCATCTTAGAATTTTATTTGACTTTGGGATCGAGCTCGGACTCGACATCGGAATCCTGGTCGGATTCCGAGCTACCCCCCGAGCTTAAATCGGATGGTATAAATCCTTACTATTCTTGTTGGTTATTCTTTTCATATCTGATGTTTTTTTTTTGCAGCTATGTCGAAGAGGATTAGCTTGAAGAAACTCGGCGAAAGAGTGGAGAAAGCCAAAGGCGAGAGCTCGGCTAAAAAATCCGCTCCAGTTAAGGGAGTGGTAATTGGCGAGAAACGCCTAATGGAAGAACCTTCCACCTCGCCGAGCAAGAAGGCCAAGTCTGGGGATGATTCCAAAGGGAAGGGGCATGCCCCCACTCTTGAACCCCAAAAGAAGAAGTCTGGTCCAGTCGACCATCCGGGGGCCACTACCTCTTTTAGACCCAGGGAGGGGAGCTCGCCTTCGTTGGGTACTGTCCTCGGTCCAAGGGCCTTTATTTTGGGGAGTCCTTTCGTGGCTGAGAAGATCCTCCGAGGAGTAATCCCTCCTACGAATCAAGAAAAGGTGGGGCAACTGTCTTTGGACCAAACTGCCTCAAAATCTTTTCAGGCCCTCGGCCAGGTATTATTTCGATACTAACTTTCGAGTTTTATCCTTGTTAAACATGCTCAATTGATCTAATAAGATTTGTTTGTAGCAGGCACTCGTGTTCGGATCTTCATTGGCGTTTAAAAGCAGGGAAATTGTCGAAGAGGCATCCCTTCAACAAGGGCGAGCTGCCTCTTT
>BRYE01000016.1:23314497-23319497 GCA_030159115.1 Actinidia arguta var. hypoleuca | reverse complement strand
GCTGGTAATTGGCACCATATCAGTATGGAGAAGGTGGTTAGATGGTGCAAATCTCTGACATTTGTCGCACTCTCTGGTGTATGTTGTTGCATCAAGTCCCATCCGGGGCCAGAAGTAGCCTTGGCAAATTGCTTTTCGTACTAGTGACCTCACCCCCGAATAATTTCCGCAGATGCCCTCATGGATTTCTTTCATCACATAATTGGCTTCGTCAAGTCGGAGACATCTTAGGAGAGGACCTGAAAAAGATCGTTTGTACAAAATCCCATGAAGTAGGCAGAACCTTGCAGATCTATATCGGATCCGGCGAGCTTGAAGTTTATCAGTTGGTAGTGTGCCGTTCTGGAGGTACGCGATGATCTCATCCATCCATGTTGGGTCCGTTTCTGTTGGATAGACAGGTTTGGTGACCTCAATACTTGGTTTGGATACGAATTCCAGGGGTATACTTCTGTCTGATATGAAATAAAAGTCAAAGCAAGATTGGCTAGGGCATCAGCTTTTCTGTTTTCTTCTCTAGGGATCTATTGAATGGTAAAACTTTTGATTTTCTGAGTTAAGCATTTGACTTCATCTAAATAAGCTGACATTCGTACGTCCCTGGCGAGGTAATCTCCCTGAACATGGTTTGCCACTAGTTGTGAATCACTGTAAGCATCAATTGATTTGACTCCCAATATGGTGGCGACCCGTAATCTAGCGAGGAGTGCTTCGTACTCGGCTTCGTTGTTGGTGACTTTAAACCCAATCCGTATAGCATATTCCATCTGTTCAGCTGCCGGGGTTTGGAGAACAAGCCCTGCACCACATCCGTGCTGATTGGAAGACCCGTCTACAAATAACTTCCATTTCTCAAGCTCTTCGCCCGAGCTGCTGAGGTCCTTGTCCAAGCTACCAAGGTTCTTGTCCAAGTTTGGAATCTCTTTCTCCGAGAGGACTTTCGGGTCAGTTTCATGAGTAGATTCGGCCACGAAGTCGGCTAAGGCTTGGGCTTTTATCGCCGTTCTTAGTTTGTAGTCAATATGAAATTCGCTTAACTCGATGGACCATTTCAGAAGTCTCCCCGAGGTATCTGGTCATTGGAGGATCTGCTTTAAAGGTTGATCAGTCAGCATGGTGACGGGATAGGCTTGAAAATAATGGCGAAGTTTTCTGGCAGCGATCAGAAGGGCTTCTCTATCATTATGTATTTGTTCTCAGCACCCATCAAGACCTTACTAACATAATATACCGGTTTTTGAACTTGATCCACTTCTCGGATGAGCACGGCACTTACTACTGTTGGCGAAATGGAGAGGTATACGAACAGTTCTTCGCCCGTGATTGGCACCACAAGCAGATGAGGTGATCCCAGATACTTTTTGAGCTGTTGAAAAGCTTCATCCAATTCTTCTATCCACTGAAAATTTTGATTTTTTTGTAAGATTTTGAAGAATGATAAACATCTGTCCGCTGACTTTAAAACAAACCAATTGAGGGCGGCAATTCGCCCAGTTAGTTGCTGAACTTCATGGATATTTCTGGGCGAGCTTATTCTGAGTAGAGCCTGAATCTGGTCCGGGTTCCCTTCAATCCCTCGTTTGGTTACCAAGAATCCTAAGAATTTTTCGGACGATACGCCAAAAATGCATTTGGAAGGATTTAACATCATTCGGTGTTTTCTCAGAATGCTAAAAGCTGCTTCAAGATGGGCGATGAGGTTGTCTGCTTCGAGGCTCTTGATGAGCATGTCGTCTATGTATACTTCCATGATCTTTCTAATTAGCTCCTTGAACATCTTGTTCATTAATCTTTGATATGTAGCCCTAGCATTTTTTAGACCAAATTGCATGACCTTGTAGCAATACAATCCTCGTTCTGTGATAAATGAAGTCTTTTCTATGTCGGGAGGGAACATCTTGATCTGGTGATATCCTGAGAAGGCATCCATAAAACTAAGAAGCTCGTGCTTAGATGTGGCGTCGACTATTAAATCAATTTTTGGCAGAGGAAAACTGTCTTTTAGGCATGCCTTGTTGAGATCCGTATAGTCAACGCATACTCTCCACTTCCCCCCCTTTTTAAAGGCGACGACGATATTGGCTAGCCATTCCGGGTAATGGGCTTCCTTGATAACCTTAGCTTTGACGAGTTTGGTCACCTCTTCGTCAATAACTCTGAGTCACTTGAGGGCGAATTTCCTTCTCTTTTGGAAAACTAGAGGATTTCCTGGATTGGTATATAACTTATGCATGGCGACTTGCGGATCAATACCCGAGACGTCGCCCTGTGACCAGGCAAAAACATCAAAGTTTTTTTTCAAGAATTCCACTAAAGCATAGCGTAATTTATTGGTAAGTTCAGTTCCGATCATAACGTGGCGATCAGGATATTCTGGATGTATGGAGATCAGGGTAGTTTCTTCAAGGGGTTTGGTGTTTTCGGTTTCTCGGGGATCCATCAAGACAACCTGTCCCACCTCGTCCCTCAGAAATTCTATCTCGCCATCGTTGGTCGGTAATTGGTATTGGGTATTTGGTGCTGGGGAGGTTTCAACTTTCATAGCTGAAATAAAATATTGTCTGGCCACTTTCTGGTCGCCCCTTACCTCACCACTCCCGCTGAAGTGGGAAACTTCATTTTTAGGTGGTAGGTTGAGATGATTGCCCTAGTCCCGCCTAGAGTTGGGCGACCTAAAATTGCATTGTAGGGGGAAGGACAATCTACCACGATGAAGTCTTGCCAAATGATAGTTTGGCGAGGCTCTGTTCCCAAAGTCACTGGTAACTTAACCCATCCCAGCGGATGAGTCACATTTCCTCTGAAGCCCACCAAAGGTGTAAGGAAGGGATGCAATTTATCAAGCCCTATTTTCATCTTTTCGAATGCCGATATGAACAGGATGTCGGCCGAACTACCATTATCAACCAAGATTATTTGGACGGTAAAATTGGCGATGATGGCTGAAACGACCAAGGCATCGTCATGAGGTAAGTGTAGACCTCTCAAGTCATCATTGTTGAAAGTGATTGGTGGGTGAATATCGGCCATGGGCGAGGAGATGTTATATATTTCTTCGGACACCCTTCCTGCACTTCTGGCATGCCTCTTTCCAGACGAATTCGAGCTTCCTCCTGATCCAAACCCACTGTAGATTACTTGTATGTCTCCAGTAGTAGGTCGGTTGTCGCCGTATCTTCTCTCTAGTGAATTGGGGGGAGGGCGATCACTCACATACTTTCTCAGATACCCTCGTTTGATAAGGTCGGTTATTTGCTCTTTCAGGTGAAAGCAGTCTTCTGTGTTATGGCCATGATCTCGGTGAAATTCGCAATACTTATTCTTATTTCTCTTTCGGGAATCAATTTTGATTTTTGAGGGTCACTTGACGAACTCTTCATGCTTAATCTTTGTAAGAACTTGGGCAATAGGAGCATTGAGCGGGGGTAACACCAATTCTGTGCAGCGAGGTGGGGTACGAGGTCGCCTGTCATTGGTTCGTCTTGAGTCTCGATTAGGTTTCTTGCTCCTCGGTTCATCGTCCCTATAATCAAATCGCCTTGCATCAGGCTCTTTTCTTTTATGGTCATCTTTTCCTCTTCGCGTTCGTTTGGCTTCGGCCAGTTCCTCCGCGGTGATGTACTTATCAGCTTTACTTTGGAGAACGGACAACGTCTCTGGAACATTTTTGGACAGAGAATCGAATAAGGGACCTGGGCGAAGTCCCTCCATCATTGCCATGACGACTACTTTGTCACTGGGATCTTCAACTTCTAATATGGCCTGGTTAAATCATTTCACATAATCCTTCAGGTTCTCCGTTTTCTTCTGGTGGATGGTGAAAAGGTGGGATGTGTTTTTCTGCCTGATCCTGCAGCTCATGAAATTGGCAACGAAAAGCCTACTCAGATCGCTAAACGAATCGATGGTTCCAGAAGATAACTTCCGAAACCACGACCTCGCCAACCCCTTCAGTGTAGCAGAAAAAGCTTTGCACATGATTTCGTCCGAGTACCTTTGGAGATACATCAGATTTTTATAAGAATCCAGGTGATCCATAGGGTCTGTTTTGCCCTCGTAGATCCCGAGCTGAGTAGGTAGTTTGAATCTGGATGAGACCTTGGCTCTCATTATTCTTTGGGTGAAAGGTGGTTCAGTTTGTCTGATCAAAGCGTCTACAGTTATCGGGGCACTAGTCCCCGTGTTGATGGCATCTAGGCGGGCATCTAGATCCCTAATCTTCTGAGAAGTGGACCCGATGAGGAAACCTGATGGACCCGATGAGGAGACCTACCACGTCTTACCCCTTCGCTTTCCAGCTCTAGCATTTTGTTGGAGGATCGTGATTCTGGCAAAGGGCTCCTTTCTCGTTGTGGGCGAGGACTAGGAGAATGACGGCGTCTGTCTCGCCCAGAACTATGGTGACTTTGAGATTCGTTCCCTGATAGATGAGAACGATGAGGAACCAGAGTAGGTGGTGGGCGATTATTCGCGGTGAGGTGCTGTATGAGGAGAGCGTTATTTTCGTTCATGATTCTCATCTGTTTGGCCATCCCGCGTATCTCATGATGAAGACCCTTTAGATCCGAAGCTTGGCTAGTGTTAGCCATTGGACGGGCTCTGTTATCTAGAGGACTGCTGATGCTTGGTCTGGATAATAATCGGTTGCGCAGGTGCATAGGATAAAGAGAACTTTCGTTCCCACAGACGGTGCCAAACTGTTGTGGTAAAAATCTGGGAGAGCAACCAACAGTCAGAATTGCTCCTCGGCCTCGGCGTTGGACCTCGGCTAAAGCTAGGCAACCTGCACAGTAATGAGCAAAAGTAATCGGCCGGGTGAGGCCGCTCAAAACCCCTCCGGCGTATGAATCAGACCAAGGCGATCAGGAGAATATTATAGGCAATGTGGGCGAGCACAATAATAAATGTGTATGTGGTGCCTGTGTTGAGCGTACCTTTTTTTTTATGGGGAAGCGGCCTTTATATAGGTGAAGTAATGAATCGTGTAGGTGAATCACGAC
>BRYE01000016.1:23294497-23296997 GCA_030159115.1 Actinidia arguta var. hypoleuca | reverse complement strand
TCATTTTGGTGAAGGATGACTTTAAACCAGGACTCCATATAATCATAGTAATTATATTGGAGAGAATGACCAGGAAGAGTTTTTAAGAGAGAAGGATGACCCCATTCATCAAGAGACACAAAATTATGAATATACATTGAGTGATAAATAATTTTATTAGTATTGACTCTATCATAAATTGGTTTAAAAACAACTGACTTATGTTTTAATAAAATATCTTTATAGAAAGTAATTGACTTTTCTGGATGGTGAGGAACAAAATGCCATCCAGGAGGGAAGAAATGACTTACCAGATCAATTGGATCTTGAATGTTTTTGTGGGCTGGCTCTTTAAAAAAGAGATTATGAACTAGGGGTTTTTGGACATATTCTGTCCTTGATGACTTGAAGGTAGACATTTGAAGTTGACTAGCTGACTCTGAACCAAGAGCTGAGGAATATGACTGTCTTGGGATTGTACCAAGAGATTGAAACCTGTTTACTAGGGTAAGGGGAGGAACAAGAGAAAGCTGTTTCTTGCTGGAAGACTCCTTCTTACTGGATGACATCTGAAAAGAGCGAGATTAACAATAACTAAGAGTAGTTAGATGACTTTGTAAGAAGCAGATTTCATTCTGGAGGTAACAGATCATCTCAAAACGGTGTCTGATTAAATAGTCAGTAGCTGGAAGATTTATGGAAAGATTCTCAATTTCTGACCAAAGGGTTTTAATGGTTTTACTATATCTGGTTATCCTGTTTCTGTAGTGGAATATAGGAAAAGGCATGGTTATGGCTTCCCCTGTAAAAATTCCCTGGTAAGAAAATCAGGAATAGAAATTTGACTACCTTTAATATATTCAATATCAAAATCAAATATGCTTAAGATGGCTTGCCATCTAGCAAATATTTGCTTACTAGCTATATTCTGAACGTCTTTTTGTAAAACATATTTTGCGCTTTTACAATCGACTCTGACTAAAAATCGTTGATTTAAAATATCATCTTGAAATTTACTAATACATAGTACTATAGATAAAATTTCTTTTTTAATAGTACTATAGTTTACTTGTGCAGAATTCCAGATTCCTGAATGAAAACGAACAATTTGTTCAGGAGAACTGGGATTGACTTTTTGTAAGAGGATACCTCCGTAACCAACATCAGAGGCATCAGTTTGAATAATTTTGAATGAATTTTCAGTAGGGATGCCAAGGCAGGGCAAAGTCTTGACATATTGTTTTAACTCTTTGACTATAGCAGTGTGAATAGAAGACCAAGGAGGAGGGTTGTCTTTTAGTCTCTCGAAGAGGGGTTGACACTTCTTCCTAAGGTCTTTATAGAATTCAGCAATATAATTGAGAGATCCTAAGAACCTCTGTAACTGATTTTTATCATGGATTTCATCTGGGAATTTATCCGCAAATAAAATTGACCTGTTAATTGGGATAATTGTTCCCTGATGAATATGATAACCTAAAAATCTGACTTTAGTTTGAAATAACTCTATCTTAGAGGCAGAGATGACTAAACCATTATGTTTAATTATTTCTAGAAAAGTTTTCAAATGTTTTCAATGTTCATCTATAGACTGGGAGAATAGAAGAACATCGTCAATGTAAACAATTGAAAAATGGCTGTAAGGATTAAATATTTCATTCATTATATTTTGAAATTCACTAGGTGCATTCTTTAATCCGAATGGCATTACATTCCATTCGTAATGACCAAAGGGTGTGGTAAAGGCAGTTTTGTACCTATCTCTAGGGTTTATTTGTATCTGCCAAAAACCACTCTTTAGATCAAATTTAGAGAATATAACTGCATTACTAAGTCTTTTAATTAAGTCTTTTTTATTAGGTATTGGGTACCTAATCCATTCTAAGACTTCATTTAATGGTTTGTAATTAATAACTAACCTAGGAACTCCTCGTTCTATTTCAGAACTTTTATTAACATAAAAGGCTGAACAAGACCAAGGTGACTTACTTTTACTAATGATTTTATTTTTTAATAAATCATTTACTTCTTTTTTACAGACTTCTAAGAGTTCTGCATTCATTTGAATCGGCCTAGACTTAGTTGGTATTTTACTCTCATTAAAGTCTTTGACATAAGGTAAGTTAACTATGTGTCTCTTCCTATACCAGAAGGCACTAGGTAAGGTAGAACAGACTTCTTGTTCTAAAGCATTTTTAAATTGTTCAATCTTCTGACTAAGCTATTTACTAGCTAGGTTCTCTTCAATTCTTTTATATTTTACTTCTTCTTTAAGGTAATTAATTTGTCTTTCTTTTTGATTAACTAGGTTAATTGACAAAGAAAATTCTTTTAATCTTTTTAACTGAATAGATTCAGGTTTATTTAAAAATTTAAACATTACCTGTTGACCTAAAGGTTTAGTAGAAATCCCTTTAGTACTAATACTAAATGGATACAGTAAATAGAGAAAGGGTAATCCTAGAATTACTCTGTCTGTCATATTTTTTACTAAGACAAAAGATGTTTTAAAGCAAACTTT
>BRYE01000016.1:23274497-23276997 GCA_030159115.1 Actinidia arguta var. hypoleuca | reverse complement strand
AAATTTTTTTTTGTGTGTGCTTTGTTTGGTGCTTGAAAGAAACACATGGGATTCAATCCCATGTGCCCACCTCCATTCCTTTTTGTTACAACCTTTCTCTTAATTGGTCATTTCATCTATTTTGGTCATTTTTGACTACTTTGACCATAAAATACTTACAATTTGGTCCTAATAGAATTAATTTTTTTACATTAAGACATGAATAAAGGCAATTTATGGGTTCGGGATATTACATTCTCCCCTCCTTTATAAAAGTTTATCCTCAAACTCGGTTAGCATCATATTTATGTTATTCTCGTCGTTATGGTTCCCTTTTGTCTCCATTGCGCTACTCTGATAAAAATTCTTTGCATACTCGATTGTCTAACTGGTGATCGTTAATGTGCTTGATTGTGGGGTTAACCCTTTGATTGTGACTGCCTCTACTGCCCTCTCAGTTGGGCAGCCTACAACATGATAACCCGATTAATACTATCCAAGACAATCGGCCTGCCCGAAAACCTGGACAAGAACAATATCAAAATTGTATATGATGAGTAAACAAAATAGCGTTACTGTAAATTAGGAAAGCTGCATACCTCGACTTATTATAATATTCATTCAAATAGAAATGGATATCGTTCTCGGATTTCATCTTCTCGTTCCCAAGTTGATTCTTCCCACGTATGATTCTGCCATAACACTCGTACTAAGGGAATGACCTTGTTTATAAGAACTTGGTCACGACGATCAACAATCTCGATTGGTCTTTCAACATAGCTCAAGTCTTCGCTCACATGCGTGGGGTCAGGAACATACTTTCGTAACATTGAGACGTGAAAGACGTCGTGAACTTGTGAAAGCTCCGGTGGAAGAGCGATACGATAAGCGACTGGTCCAATTCGTTGTAGAACTTCAAATGGTCCGATGTATCTTGGCTTCAATTTTTCCCTTTTTCCAAAACGATGAACACCTTTGGAAGGAGACACTTTCAAAAATATATGATCCCCCTCCTCGAACTCTAACTCTCGTCTCCGTATGTCCGTGTAACTCTTTTGTCGACTCTGGGCGGTTTGCAATCTCTGCTGAATCACTTTAATCTTGTCGGTGGTCAGTTGAACGATTTCGGGTCCTAAAATTTGTCGTTCTCCCACTTCGGTCCAACAGACTGGCGACCTACATTTTCTCCCATATAACGCTTCATAAGGAGCCATTACGATGCTTGCGTGAAAACTGTTGTTGTAAGCAAACTCCACGAGTGGCAAATGAGTTTCCCAATTTCCTTGAAAATCGAGAACACATAAGCGTAGCATATCCTCTAAGGTCTGGATAGTCCTCTCGGATTGTCTATCTGTCTGCGGGTGGAAAGCGATGCTAAAGTTCAGCTCAGTGTCGAATGCTCGTTGCAAACTTTTCAAAACTTTGACACGAATCTCAAATCTCGATCCGACACTATAGAAATAGGCATACCGTGAAGTCGAATGATTTCTGCAATGTAGAGATTCGCATACTTTGACAATGAATACGTGGTCTTTACTGGTAGGAAATGTGCTGACTTGGTGAGGCGGTCTACAATGACCCAAATGGCATTACAACCCCTTGGCGAGTTCGGTAGTCCGACGACAAAATCCATCGTAATGTGCTTCCATTTCCATTCTGGTATTGGTAGCGATTGTAGCGGTTCCGCTGGCTTTTGGTGTTCTGCTTTGACTTGCTGACATGGTAGGCATTGTGACACAAACTCAGCTATTTCTTTCTTCATTCCCGGCCACCAAAACGTTTCTTTCAAATCTTTGTACATCTTCGTTCCTCCTGGATGTATCGTGAACTTGGTACTGTGAGCTTCTTCTAAAACTTGTCTTCTGATCTCTGGTATGTCTAGAACGCATAAGCGACCTTGAAACTTAAGTGCTCCATCTTGTAAGGTAAAGTCTGGCTTCGGGTTTTCAATCGTCTCCTCATAAATTTTTCACAAGTAAGGGTCTTCTGGTTGCCGTAGTTTCACAACTTCCATCAACGTCGGTTGAGCAATCATAGCGATAAATATTGCGTTGGCGTCCGGTGCAACAATTTCAATTTCTGCTCTCTCCAACTGAACGAATAATGGTGCTTGTGAGGTAACCAAACATGCTAGGTTGGCAGTTGATTTTCGACTCAATGCGTCTGCTACGACGTTAGCTTTACCCGGATGATACTGAATAATAATATCATAGCCCTTGATCAATTCAAGCCATCTGCATTGTCTCATGTTCAGCTCTTTTTGGGTAAATAGGTACTTCAAACTCTTATGGTCGGTGAAAATTTCACATGTCACTCCGTATAGGTAATGGCGCCAAATCTTCAAAGCGAATACTACTGCAGCTAGCTCTAGGTCGTGAGTTGGGTAATTCTTCTCATGTGGTGTCAACTGTCTCGAGGCGTAGGCAATCACCTTCCCATGTTGCATCAAAACACACCCTAACCCTCGATGTGAAGCATCGCTATAGATCGTAAAACCATCGGTTCCAGAAGGTAAGGTCAA
>BRYE01000016.1:23239497-23241997 GCA_030159115.1 Actinidia arguta var. hypoleuca | reverse complement strand
CAGAAGTGGAGAAGGTTGACCAAGAGCAATATCACTCTGATATTAAGAAGAAAATTAGAATAAAGGAGAATAATTTCTTGTATCATTCCATTAGAATAGTATATAATTTATAAATAAGGTAAAAGTAATAAAAATAAAAATAAAATAAATAAAATAAAATCTAATACAGATAATAAGGAAACTAAATGAGAAAATTAAAAACTACTAAATCTGAAAAATATCTTAAGATATTCCTAAGATATTTCTAAAACTATTAAAGCTGGAAAATATCCTAGTATATTCCTAAAATATTTCCAACAATAACTAAAAAACCTTATACATTTAGTATACCGGACTATGATAATGTTATCACAACTATAACACGAATAAAACCAAAACTTGATAATAGCAAGTGAGCCTTCCAAAAAAATAACAAGCATATACTTCTTTGAACTGGATCACTTTAAAACATTACCACAGTATGATAACCTTGTCATAACGAGAAAACTTTTATACATTTAGCATATTAGATTATAACAACATTATCATAATCGAAATCTGTACAAAAGTGCAGTGTTGAACACTTCGGTCTTCACATTACTTTTCCATTGGAGTCAGTTTCGAAAATTTTGGTTCTCTTTGTGATTCGCGATTATGGAAGATTCTCGAAGGCGTGATCTGATACTTCGGGATCGTGATCAATTTTTCAGGAAAAATTGGATACGTGGGATCAAAATTGCCGGAGTAATATTTGGGTCAGTTATCGAAATGGGACATGAACGGCAGGCTTTCGTGTTTGGGAGAAAATGTGATACAGATTCAAAATTTTAGGGTTTATTTGAATGTTAAAACCCCGTAATAACATTTTGGAGTGCATTTTGATGGGGATAGGAGATATCTAAAAGATTTAGGCAAGAATCCCCAAAAAACAATCTAAGGTAAATAGTGTTACAAATAACTATTGTGTATTTTTCAAACATTGTGATCGATGTTAAAAAACAAGGAAAAGTAACCAATAAGTATTATTTTTCTGTTACACTTACCATTGAGTCCTATGAGCTTCTAGTTGGACAAATTAGTTCTATTTTTCGTAGTAGTACATCTTATTATATTTTTGCCCTCTGCATTCAAATATAGATATTAGCTTATAACCATTTCACTTTTTTATTTTGCAGCTTATTTTTCAATGTACTTGATATGTTTTATGCAAAATAAAAAATCTGGGTTGATTCCTTCGCGAAAGCTAAGTAAAAAACGCAACGAAAAGCAATAAACCAAACACACAAAAAAGATACGCAATTTTTTACGTGAAAAACCCCAAAGTAGGGGAAAAAACTACGAGGCTAAGTCCAACCAATCTATTATACAAAATATTGTTGGAAAATGGGTTTTTAACTCGGAATTTTTCAAAATTTTTTGGCAAAGTTTGAGCTAAATATAAATGGGTTCCGTCAATCTTTTTGAGCGGTCCAAGTGGCAACGTGTTTTCCTATATGTGGAGATTAACATCGAGTATCTGGTTGTTGAAAACCATTAACAAATTGACATCAAAGTAAGCTACTTTAAATTGTTAAACTTTGATGTTTTTGATATTTTTTTTTTTTGTCCCACATTGGAAATGAAATGAAAGGTAAAATGATTTATAAAGAGATACTTTTACTCATTAGGTTGGGCCCCTAGGGGTACTCAAATTTTTTAAGGAGGGGAGTTATTGTTGGGCATAAGCTCAGACTATGGACTATATGGATTGGACTAAAAAAATTCACACGCGCGCGGGCTACCTGCCCGGACCATGCTGTGGGCTTGGACTTGGGTGCGGGTTGTGGCTCGGACTAATTACATTCTTTTAACAAAAAAATTATTTATTTAATTTTAATAAATAAAATTTTCAGTAATTATATTTTTAGTCCCCGAACAGTTGTGTCTATTCAGATTGGTCCCCAAATAGTTACGACTTTTCGGTTTTAGTCCCGAATCATTGCGTCCATTCGGGTTAGTCCCGAACTATCGCATTTTTCATTTCGGACCCTGTACGTTTTAATTTTAAATAAACAAATCCCTGATGGTTGCCTTTCTTCTAAAAAGTTGCATCCTTTTCAAATAGCCACGAATTCTCCTATTTAAATATTCCCCCCTCAGCCATTCTGGAATATCCGAATATTAGAGCAATTCTTCTCTTCCTAAACACTTACTTCTTGCATCAATCCTTTCAAAAAGAGAGATAATTCAATACATAAATCTGATTCGACAGACTTGAAGTTCGAAGTGCTTCGACATCAAGTAGATTGTTGGATCCTGGAACACATACGCCGAACAACACGTAGCACCAGAGCAAGGGCGAATTTTATCTTAAGGAGATTGTGTCAAACACAAGCATCGATCAGTAATTATATTTTATTTATACTTCTATATTCGGTAAGTTGATAGTTTATTATTTATAAATTTTACAATAAATAGGAAAGTAAAATCCCCTGTGACGTTGAGAAATCAACTACAAGGTTTTACTAGCCTATTTTAATTT
>BRYE01000016.1:23229497-23234497 GCA_030159115.1 Actinidia arguta var. hypoleuca | reverse complement strand
CAAATTTTTTAAGGAGGGGAGTTATGGTTGAGTTTGGGCCAAGACTATGGACTATATGGACTGGACTAAAATATCCACACGGGTGCGCTGCCCGCCTAGACTGGGCCGTGGCCATGGGCTTGGGTGCGGTTACGGTTGCGGGTTATGGGTTGTGGGTCGGACTATTATATTCTTTTTATAGAAAATTTATTTATTTAATTTTAATAAATAAAATTTTCAATAATTATATTTTTAGTCCCCAAACAGTTGTGTCTATTCGAATTGGTCCCTGAATAGTTGGGACTTTTCAATTTTAGTTCTGAATCATTGTGTCCGTTTGGGTTAGTCCCAAACTATCGCGTTTTTCTATTTTGAACCCTGTACGTTTGAATTTTAAATGAACAAATCCCTGATGGGTTGCCTTCCTGCTAAAAAGTTGCATCATTTTCAAATAGCCATGATTCTCCTATTTAAGCCTTCCCCCTCAGCCATTTTGGGATATCCGAATATTAGAGCAATTCTTCTCTTCCTAAGCACTTGCTTCTTGCATTAATCCTTTCCAAAAGAGAGATAGTTCAATACATAAATCTGGTTCATCAGACTTGAAGTTCGAAGTGCTTCGACATCAAGTAGATCGTTGGATTCTGGGAGACATACGCCGAACAACTTGTAGCACCAGAGCGAGGGCGAATTTTGTCTTAAGAAGATTGTGTCAAACACAAGTCTCGATCAGTAATTACATTCTGTTTATATTTTTACATTCAGTAAGTTGATAGTTTATTGTTTATAAATTTTATAATAAATAGGAAAGTAAAATCCCCTATGACATTTAGAAATCAACTAAAAGGTTTTATCAGCCTATTTTGATTTTCAGATTGTTATTTGTTTACATACTTAAATGATTTTTTTTCTACAAATACAGCTTACACCTTACAAACTCAACCTAACCGAATTCACCGACCTTAGGTGTCGAATACTCGAACTTGTGGGTGTGCTCCTTTTACCAACCAAGTTTACAATTTACACTTCAATGGGTGCGTGTGTATTGAATCCTCAACACTTTTGGAATCCTCCGCGAATTGA
Organism: Actinidia arguta var. hypoleuca; assembly: GCA_030159115.1. NCBI lineage: Eukaryota > Viridiplantae > Streptophyta > Magnoliopsida > Ericales > Actinidiaceae > Actinidia > Actinidia arguta. The sequence goes on along the minus strand of BRYE01000016.1, from coordinate 23,233,435 downwards.
ATTTAGATCCATCCGCCTTTCTGTACGTACACAGGACTTCAACTTCTATTGGATGCACTTTATGAACATCCTTAAGGGAGAATACGAAGCTCAATAATTTTTTTCAAAATATCTCAAGTGCATAGAGAATTTGATTGATTAATATGAATGGTAAGGGTGATTAGGGTTTGATTTGGATCGATGTAGGACTAAACTGTAAACTAAACCGTGAGTAAGGTTTAGATTTTTTTCTTTTAACCAAACCGAACCGTTCACAATGATTCTGTTCGGTTCGATTTTATGGTTTTTATCGCTCAATTACATTTACATGTTACACACAAATAAAGATATAAAATATAATTTATAAACTAAAAAAAAAACACAAAAACTAAAATTCTAAGCTAAATAAATAAACTAAAAATCCTAACTTAAACTAATAAACTGGAAAAAAAACTAACAATTCAGTTTAGTTTTTAACCGCGCACTGAACAGAAATATCGTAAACCGAATTGTGATAGAACGATTTAATTTTTTTGAAAAAAAATTGAACCGTTAGATAAAAACCTGATTCAAACAGTACGATTCGACTAATTTTGCGGTTCATTTGATTTTGTTCTCACTCCTAATGATCGTCTCTCATCAATAATTAAAGTTAATTCCCTCATATATTTATAACTTTTTTAACCTTCTTAGTTTAGTTTAGGAAATATTATTAGAATAGGAAATCATAAAGCCTTCCTTAGTAGAAATCCAAATAAAATAGAAAAGTTGTTCTCGCTGCCTTTTTCTAGAAACCACGCCGCAAGCACACAGGTCAAAAAACCAGTGATCAAACCGGGCTCCACCCACGTTCCACAATGGTCGAGCACGTGCCGGCCAAGAACAATTGGGGAAAGCAAATTCCTTTTTGTGCATTATATCTTAACTTTAGAAAACTTCCATTTTCAATTTGGCAATTGATATCTCTAGCTCAAATTTTCCAACTTAATCACTTCAATGAAAAACAAGATAGGCTGAAATGCATGAACTTTAACTTGAATTTTTGACTATAGATAAATCCATATACTAATCACTCAGACTTCTCAAAATATAAATAAATATAAGTTACATAAAAAAATGTATTTTATCACATGTAATTGACAATACCTATGAAACAAAATCTAGGCCAACATTTTTTCATTTAATAAATATAACATTTTTAATTTACGTAATATTTTTTGGAGAATTTACATTATTTTTTATTTTTTAAATTAGTATATCCCTATCCCACTTGGTTTGAGACTTCAATAACGACTTTGACACTTAGTTAATTGACTTTTTTTTTCAACTCCGAGCTCTAGTCTAAGTGGTCATTCCCTTATTTTTCAAGAATGATGTTTTGAGTTCAAGTTGATGGAGTAGGGTTAACACTCCATTGTAACTACTAACATCTAACCCCTAATATCTTCTAATGTATATCAATTGAAAAAACAAATTGACATATTTTTAATTAATGATGGCATTATATTTTAATTAATTTTAAAATTAAAAAAGAAACCTAGTTATGAATATGCCAATTAATCAATTTATATTCGATAAATCTACCGATCTAACCATAATAAATGCAGTAAATAAAGGACACCAAATATATGTGGAAAACTCCAAAGTGGGAAAAAAATTACAGGATTACGAGAAGAAATTACTATAGAAAAAGTAATGAATACAAGAGTTTTTCACAACCTTGTCGTGAATCCACACACCCGAATGCTGAACTCATTGCCGAATCCTCGTGAATTGCCTCCATGCAACTCTTTTTACGTCTCGCCCTCTTCAAACAACTGGGAGTCCATCGAACTTTCAATCGTGCCTTTGAACACCTTCAAAAGACTTGTTCTTCGAGTTGAATGATAAAGAAAATCCATCAAGAGCACATCAAATGCCTTTGGATTAGTAGATCTTGCAAAATGCTCTTGAGTCCATAAACCTTAGTCTCTTCTTCTTTAAAACGGCGCATATCGCTTAAAATGACTATCACGTATTACATCAAAATTCTAAAACCCGAACAGTTCGCTCACGGGTAAGCGAGTAAAGTCCAATCAGAAAGTAGGCAAGCGAAATCCAACTAGAAAGTGGTGCTAGCGAGTGGCTAGTGGGGCAGGGGAGCGACACATGGCTCAAAATTGCATTTTAGATCCTATAGTTTTGGAAATGCTCAGAACTTTCAGATGCTACAAATTTGACCCCAAAGCTTCTTGAAAATACAACAATAGGTCAACACTCAAAAGAACACTCAGGAGGAGAAATTAAAAATATTATGTCTCACACTGACAAACTTTAGGGGAGAAATTATAGTTCTAACAATCTCTCCCTTTGTCAGTGCTGTGACAAAACATCAAAAAAGAACAAAACCTTCCCTCCAAAACTCAATGACAGTTGTGAAGGCTTAAAGTGTGTTGTGAAAACATCGATCGTGAAACCAGCAACAAAAATAATAAAAACATAACATGGCAAGCAAAATATAATTGTGAATCCAGCAACAACAAAAAAAAAAACATAACATGGCAAGCAAAATACGACAAGATAGATATAACATGTGAAGCATAATTAGAGACTACCATCAATATGAATAAAATGATCTAATCCAGACAACTACCATCAACAAGCACAACATCTACCGAAGTCAAAACTACATGCTAAAGCTCATCAACTACTAACTAACTAAACAATTAAAGCTAATCCAATCTATTCTCCCTTTTTGTCACGGATGGACAAAAGGAAAAGTAGCCAAGAAAAGTAGCTAGGATAGATATTCACCATCATAGGATCCACCACCATAAGAACCATCACCACCACCGTAAGTGCTTCCACCACCATATGTACCACCGCCACCATGAGTACCACCACCATCACCGTAAGTGCTTCCACCACCATATGTACGACCGCCACCATGAGTACCATCACCATCACCACTGTCACTAGCTCATCCATCACCACCATGAAGGCGGCGAAGATAATCATACATGGTCTGAAAACCACGTTGCATGTTAGTTTTTAAAGAAGCAAACCTAGTATCTATGTGAGTCTGCAAACCTGTGAAATAGGTCTTTGTCAAGTGACAAAGTAACGAAACTAACCCTCTAAATTGGTCACGTGAATTGTATTCTGGGCAAAATTCTCGCTTTTAGTGACAAAAAAGGCATTAAAGGAAGTGGATAGGGATGAGAGTTTAGAGTACACGCTCTGAGATGCAAGCCTGTGAGACCATTTTCGGTTGTAACCAGAAGGCTGGTCCTCTCCAAAGATGGGATGATCATCCATCGTCTCCTCTCCTGAATCATAGCCAAGAGGTGCATTATAGACAGATTGAAGCTGGGCTACACTCAATAAAAGTGTGCCCCTATCAATAAGAAACTAGGGACCAAAGTACTCATCACCGTCGAGGGATGGAACCTCTTGATCAGACAAAAGCTTGGTGAGGAACCTACCATATGGTAACACCTATTTTTTCTTTTATCCTTGGGATAACCAGGAGTAAACTGCTTGTTACCATAAAGCTAAATTTATTTTGATGACTACGTTTATGAAGTCTAATCACATTCTTTGAAAATTATTTTAATATAAACTCTTTTGAAAGTCAAATGACCTAAAATGCTAATCTTTGTATTACTCATTCATTTGATTCAAAACAGTGTATCTCAAGTTCATTTTAAGATTATACACTTCTACACACTTTGAAAATAGAATTTGGAGTTCGTTTGAGTCATTTGGAATGATAACTCGTAGGAAAACACAAATGAGCGTGGAAGAGTCAAAACGCATCCGAATATCATTTCGTTTGTTCCTACAAGTCACATTCGATGGTATAGTGATACTAGAGTTTTTGAAAACGTTTGGCCGAACCACTATAAATCTATTTGCAATCTCTTTTCCCTTACTCTCATTATATTACTTATTGTTTGTATAATTTTAAGTGGTCATTA
>BRYE01000016.1:23201997-23206997 GCA_030159115.1 Actinidia arguta var. hypoleuca | reverse complement strand
GTATTTTTAGCCAACTAATTATCTAGAAAAGGTAACAAAACTTCTTCAAAGGAGGAACTCCTAATTCCTGACCTATGATCTCAAGGGTAAGAACTATGTTATGATCCCGCACATGTGACACTATGTTTATCCCAGCATTGGACTCAAATATCCAAAAAAGAACTCCTTAACTAAAGTCACGTTGGCCGAACCCTAATAGTTAAAGAAGTATGAGCAATTCCTATATTGTAACCAAGAACCTATGGAAAATATCAATCTTAATAAGATGCTCACAAATTACATACCGAATAGCAAAGGGATAGTGATACATATCCTCAGCCTCGCGAGTAGCAAATCTATTGGGATCGCGTGTACGCAAAGTAGCCCTAGACGAGGAAGCATGCTTTCCCCTATCATTGGGTTTGGATGCCATGAATTTGAAACACAGAATCAACTAAAGCAACCCACAAAAATGGTTCAAAGCATCAAAACAGTGCATGAATCAAGTCAAAATAAGGTGCAAAGATATTACTAAACAAATATACCATGACAATGAAAAATCTCCAATAACTAACACATACCTTAGACTAGATATTAGAACTATTGGATTTTGTATGCCCACATGTCTAAATATTTAATTATTATTTTGAATGAGAACTCATTTTATCATACATTCGATATTGTTTTTACATATCATGAGATGATATGTCTTTAAGTTATCTACTGATATGAAAAATGTGTGAAAATGAGATTTATACATGGGAATTATTAATTGATAATTCTAGTAACTTTATTTAGTTCGTAGTTGATGATGAGTTCGTAGTCTATAATACTGTTAATTTCTGTATGATAGGATGATTTATCTCAGTAATTAGAGTAGTCGACTATAGGTCAAAGTATTGGTGTATTATGGAATGCATTGAATTGAATCATCATAAGAAAGTAATTTATATAACATTGTCATTTAATGATGAAATATTACAAATGTTATTTGTAATTGACTCTTAATACTGAGAGAATGATAAACTCAAGTTCTTGACTTACCAATAAGTGAGGCTAATTGAGATCAACACTTCGGTATCTTGGGTGGTCATTATTAGGTCTGTGAGAACATTAATTCTTAAGATAGAATCTCACTCCCTTGTAGGAGAGAGCGAGTATCACTTGTGAGTTACTTCAATAATTTAATCATTGAAATCTGGATCCGATCTTTTTGATAAATTATTTATTGAAATGAAGATTTATTATTTTGGTAACTAAATAAAAAATGAATTATTAATCATAAGGGTTAGAAATAATTAGGATTTGGGAGACAGTTAATTAATCTGAATCTAATGATTGGTACCCATGAAGAGGGGTTTGATTATAGTAATAAAATAGCGATAAATGGTATTTTAGTTTTTTTGCTTTGGAGTGCAATATAAATTATTTAGTGAAATTAATTTGATTTAATTAAGTTACTAAATTAAGTTATGAGATAACTAGGCCTTTTAGTATTTTACTTGAAGCCAAATTAGGACTTCCTAAGATGACTATTTTTGCCCTAGTTAGAGACCTAGCATACATATATGAAATGCTTAGAACTTTTCGATACTGTAAATTTGACCCTAAAGCTTCTTAAAAATGCAATTATAGGTGTGGATTCACATACTAACATTCAAAAGACCACTCGGAGAGAAACTAAATAAATACAAATTAAAAAATTTTGCCACACATTGATAAACCCTATGGGAGAGATTCTAGTTCCAACAAAAATCATTAAAAGTAATTTAAATTTGGTTAATATGAAATTGTAATTTACATGTTAATTAAAAGAACGTAACATTAGAATTTACCTTACAAAAAGATATAATATTAATTTAAACTATAATTGGTTATAAAAATGGATTGAGATTTTAATGAAAGAGGGTAAAATTGAAATAAATCACGCAATTATAAAGACTTTAACTTATTTTTAAGATTTTACTTTTAAAAAAAACTAATTTGATTTGTTTGTGTGGGGAGAAATATCGAACGGCGTCGTTTTTCAATATTTTTTTGTGGAAAACTAACGAATGACTTTAATTGTGATAGACTAAAACTTCAAAATAATTTGTTACCATTAAAACTATAGAGTTTATCTTGTTACCGAAGTCAAACCTTGAAGTTTTTTTTTGTAGCGTCCCCAAGAATTTACTTTAATTTAGAAAACTGCTTTGGCAACATCATTCTACTATAAATTTTTATAAAGACTGTAAAAATTGAGTGGTTGTTTGGTTTAATTTAATATTTTTCAATTTCTCTTGACAAGTGGAGTTTTAAAAATTATAAAAGAAATTATCGAATTTGAAAAAAGTGCATTAAAGAAAAAAAATAATTTTTACGTCATAAATTAGTTACATTTTTTTTTCTAAATTTGAACAAAAAATTTATATTTTTTTCATATTCTTATCATCAAGGGAAATCAAAAAATTACAAAATATTAGCAAGTCAAAATCAAATTAAGCACCAAACTCATTATTGAAATGATGTCTTGATGCCGTTATAAACAAGATTTAACGCAATAATTTTGCCTTAGAAAGTCTTAAGAGGGTTTAGACATAAAAGTGGTTTAGTGCCCAAAAAAGACTGAAATAATTATAAAACTACTTCTGGGCATTGTCATGCTTTACATGCATCAACCATGTCAATGTATTTCTCTAGCGGACTTTGTTATTTTAGCCCGATTTAGAAAAAGGGTCAGAGAATTATTTTTTTCTCAGGGCTTTCCGCCATAGCTCCATGTGAGCACTTTTTTAGCTTAATTTTAATTTAGTCAAAATGAATAAAAATTATCTCTATTACTTTGTACACTTCTGTCACAATTTTTTCATATACCCCATGGCATTTTTACCATTATTGCTGGTCATCGGCAGTTGATGGTCAGCCAACAACTTTCTTGAACAGTAAAATTTATTGTTTCGAATAGTGGAATACTAATGTTAAAAAAAAAACAAATAAGTAAAATTTCATTGCTTTGGATAATAGTAGTTATGAAAAATAATAAAACAATTTAAATAATAATTTTATTATTAAAAACAGTAAAGAGTGAAATTTCAATTGTTACCAAACACCCCTCATCAACGATAAATCCTCCTTCAATGATAAAACAAATGGGCATCCTCATCCATAATTTGATATTGTTTCAAATTAATCATGTCCATATCCTATGATCATATTGTTGACATACGAAACAGGTTGTTAGTAAACTAATTTTTAAACTACTAGCTTATGGTTAACGGTCTAAAAAATTAAATATGATTGAATAAAATCAACAACCCTAACAAGCTGGAGTAGTAATATGCCGATTAAAAAAAACTGGAGTAGTAATATTTTTCTTAGCAAATAAATTTTTCATTTCCCCAAGAATGATTTGCTCTTGAATTCATGATGCTATGACGATTCCCCACTACCACAAAACTTCAGAGCTTAGGCAAACAGACAAAACTTTATCCAACCCCCTATGCACCCTACCCTACGTCTCAACTCCACCAACCTTTTGGTCATTCCTTCCATTTCCTCCTATACCTCTCTCTCTCTCTCTCTCTCTCTCAAACAAACACACCAAACTCTCTACAAAAAGTCCAAAAACTATTGCCATCAGTCAATACCTATGACATTTACTTCCTATTGAGAGTTGTATTTTTAGCCAACTAATTATCTAGAAAAGGTAACAAAACTTCTTCAAAGGAGGAACTCCTAATTCCTGACCTATGATCTCAAGGGTAAGAACTATGTTATGATCCCGCACATGTGACACTATGTTTATCCCAGCATTGGACTCAAATATCCAAAAAAGAACTCCTTAACTAAAGTCACGTTGGCCGAACCCTAATAGTTAAAGAAGTATGAGCAATTCCTATATTGTAACCAAGAACCTATGGAAAATATCAATCTTAATAAGATGCTCACAAATTACATACCGAATAGCAAAGGGATAGTGATACATATCCTCAGCCTCGCGAGTAGCAAATCTATTGGGATCGCGTGTACGCAAAGTAGCCCTAGACGAGGAAGCATGCTTTCCCCTATCATTGGGTTTGGATGCCATGAATTTGAAACACAGAATCAACTAAAGCAACCCACAAAAATGGTTCAAAGCATCAAAACAGTGCATGAATCAAGTCAAAATAAGGTGCAAAGATATTACTAAACAAATATACCATGACAATGAAAAATCTCCAATAACTAACACATACCTTAGACTAGATATTAGAACTATTGGATTTTGTATGCCCACATGTCTAAATATTTAATTATTATTTTGAATGAGAACTCATTTTATCATACATTCGATATTGTTTTTACATATCATGAGATGATATGTCTTTAAGTTATCTACTGATATGAAAAATGTGTGAAAATGAGATTTATACATGGGAATTATTAATTGATAATTCTAGTAACTTTATTTAGTTCGTAGTTGATGATGAGTTCGTAGTCTATAATACTGTTAATTTCTGTATGATAGGATGATTTATCTCAGTAATTAGAGTAGTCGACTATAGGTCAAAGTATTGGTGTATTATGGAATGCATTGAATTGAATCATCATAAGAAAGTAATTTATATAACATTGTCATTTAATGATGAAATATTACAAATGTTATTTGTAATTGACTCTTAATACTGAGAGAATGATAAACTCAAGTTCTTGACTTACCAATAAGTGAGGCTAATTGAGATCAACACTTCGGTATCTTGGGTGGTCATTATTAGGTCTGTGAGAACATTAATTCTTAAGATAGAATCTCACTCCCTTGTAGGAGAGAGCGAGTATCACTTGTGAGTTACTTCAATAATTTAATCATTGAAATCTGGATCCGATCTTTTTGATAAATTATTTATTGAAATGAAGATTTATTATTTTGGTAACTAAATAAAAAATGAATTATTAATCATAAGGGTTAGAAATAATTAGGATTTGGGAGACAGTTAATTAATCTGAATCTAATGATTGGTACCCATGAAGAGGGGTTTGATTATAGTAATAAAATAGCGATA
>BRYE01000016.1:23189497-23194497 GCA_030159115.1 Actinidia arguta var. hypoleuca | reverse complement strand
AGGCCATGAAAAATCAGGTTAATAAGTCATCGCCTCAACAGATAAAATCAGACTAAACAGGCCAAAAAAATGAATTTTTTAAAATCAAAATACACTTAAAAAATCAGATCAATGACAAGGCGGTCCCCTTTTGAGAACTTAATAACATTAAAAAACACTACAAAATATCTTCAAAGAACACATATAAAAAAAATATTCCCAAACTACTACACTTCACATAAATTAATTCAAACAATATTACAAAATGTACAAAAAATTGCGTACTTATAAATTTTGTGCAATTGTACCAAAATTATTACCACCGCCACCACCACCACCACCACCACCCACACCCTTACCACCAACCACCATGCACAATCACTTCCGCCGCCGCCACCATCACCACCACCCATCGCCATCTCTGTCGCCAACAACAACCATGCCGCCACCTCTAATGCCTATTACCGCCACAAGCACTGCCACCACCACCTCTACACTACCCACCGCCACTACTAACGCCAATGGCACCACCCACCACCTCTGTCGCCATTGATATAAGTATGTTAAATGTGGACCAAAGATTATTTCAAGTGAAAAAAATATTAAAACTTCAAATTATGCATCCATCCACAAATACAATTGCACTATTTTGATTATATTCATATATTTACAACAAATATAGCAGCAAGGTTAGTGGCATTATAAAATAGACTTTCTAAGTTTCGCAATGATTATTCATGGTTTGAAAACGTAGTACAGACTACATTGCTAGAGCTGTCCAAAGTTGGTTAGGCATTTATAAATATAAAGTTATAGAAACAGATTTTAGGGCAATTTTAATTTAAAAACTATATTTTCACTCAGAAATAAATAAAATTCAATTTTGGAATATTTATAAATCTCTATGAGTATAGTTTGTAAAAAATTAAACGAGGCGCAATTCCAAGTTGTCTACAAAAATATATGATTGTTTTTCCAAAACGTGTCGCAGAGACTATACAAACTCGATAACCAGATTTGAGGGCAAATTCATCAAAAAATATTTTTCACTCGCAAATAAATAAAATGCTCCGTTGATATATTTAGAAATCTCTATGAGTATAGTTTCAAAAAAATTAAACGGTGAGATTGTCTACTGAAAGCTATGGTCGTTTTCCAAAGTTTACAAACTCGCAAATCAGATTTTAAGGCAACTTCAACCTAAAAAATATTTTCTCTCATAAATAAATAAAATTCAAGGGTCACATATTTAGAAATCTCTATAAGTCTAGTTCTTAAAAAATTAAAGGGTGCACAATTTCAAATTGCCTACTAAAAGATATAGTCATTTTTCCAAAATGTATCACATGGAACTACACAAATTAGAGAACCAGATTTAGGACAATTTCAATCTAAAAACAATTTTCACTTCGAAACAAATAAAATGAAAACTTTATATATTTGGAATCAAAAATATTAAGCGATACGCAAGTTCAAGTTGTATCTTAAAAAATATGGTCATTTTTTGAAAATGTGTAATAAGGGACTCCATATACCCAGAAAATCAAATTTTGATGGTAACTTCAACATAAAAATCGCTTTCACTTAGAAATAAATAAAATGAAAATATTCAGATTTAGGAATATTAATCGGTGCGCAGTTTCGAGTTGACACGTGTTGACCAAAATTACAAACTAGTACCAAAATTGACCAAATTATAGAAAGTGTACCAAAATTTGCATACTTGTAATAAAATTTGCACCAATTGAATATTTTTTGGCATAGAATGTAGATAAAAAGTAACACAATTGTAGAAAATTTTGTACACTTGGACAAAAATTTATCTAAATTTATTAAATATTGAACAAAATTTAGATTAAAATGTGCACAATTGGACTAAAATTTGCACACTTGCATCAATTATACCAAATTTATATATTTATACCAATTGTATCAAAAATTTATTTTTTATTTTTATTTTATATAATTTATATTCAATATGAATGTTATTTAATAGATCTCGATGAACACATTCAGAACATACAATTTTTATTACAAACAAATATTTACAACAAAAATTATATTAATTTATTTTTCATAATTTTCTCTATTTTTTATTATAATTTTTATTATATGTAAGGCAAAATTTACATAATTGAACAAAAATTAACACACTTGAACCAAATTTGAGCACTTGTAAAAAAAGTTACACTAATTGTCACAATTTTTGAACCAATGTAACTAATTTTTTGCACAAATATAAAAATATTTGCACATTTGAACTAAAAATAGCACAATCGTAGTAAAATTTGCAAATTTACACCCAAAATTTAAATCAATTGGGACAATTTTTGCACATAATATGTACACCAAATTGCAAAGTCGTAGAAATTTTTGGACACTTGGACAAAAAAAACCTAATTTAGCCAACTTTGCACATAATATTAACCAACATTTGCACAATTGTAGAAAAAATTGTACGATTAGACGAAAATTTGCACAATTGTACCAAATAGCACCAATTGTACTTGTTGAGGTAGGAATTTGGGGCGCGAGTAATCAACAGTCAGAATTGCTCATGGTGGTGACCTCGATCACCTACGCAGAAAGACAAACGTTATCGGTCAGAGTGAGGCCGCTCAAAACCCCTTTGGCATGGCGATGAGATCGTAGGAGTGGAAATATTCTAGACAAAGCACAACAAAGAGATTAGAGAGCAATGGAATAAGAATCACGATTGCTGTTACCTCTTTCTGAAAAATAATGAGCGAATTTTATATATGGAGATTTTACAAACGTGTGAGGAGATTACAGTGCTATTATCAGGCACTCGTGGAAGGAAGTCGTGGTTGGAGATAGCGGCGTTGTCATGCCCCAATCTAATCAAAACCCGGTAGCAAACAACACAAATACGAAAAAAATCAAACTAAATAAGATGACAATACACTGTCATTACATCAAAATACAGTAAAATGAATCACTCCCGTTGGACCATGCTCTCCATGAGCTATTTAATATAAAACAAAATGATATCCCATAGACATTGCCCACAACGGGCTAAAAGAATAATTATAATTCTCAAAAATACATTTACATATTTCCTAGACAAAAGGAATGTAACAGTAATCCACATGCCTCATGACTCAAGATAATCCTCGGTACCTAAAATTTATTTTATAGTAAATGTGATTTACCTTGAAAGGATTTAATAATGGACTTGATATCTCAAGCCAAAACCATAATACATAACTATACAATGAAAAAACATGATGCAACAAAATATATTTTCATTCATATCAAAATATACTTTTGATTCCAATCGATGATTTTTCAAATCCAACAAATTCTTAATTTTTTGGCTCTTCTCAAAAATTATTAACACATGATTTTTCAGATTCATGGTTTCACAAATTTATCTCGAATGACACATCTAGACTAATACCTAACCGACCTCATTATGCACTAAGCACATGAGACAACATCCGTCAACTTTTTGGACTTTCACCGTGTGCTTTGACATTCCCTCCGTATCGTCAACTTCCCGGACTTTTACCGTGGGCTATGACATTCCCTCTGTATCATTGCCATCTGGGACTTTTATTTTGTCAATTTTTCGGACTTTCACCGTGGGCTATGACATTGCCTCTGTATCGTTGCCATCTAGGACTTTTATTTTGTCAACTTCCCAGACTTTCACGGTGGCCTATGACATTCCCTCCGTATCATTGCCATCTAGGACTTTCATTTTTCACAAGTTCAATCATACATCCATGTTACACTTATCCAAATTTAAATGCAACAACATACTATACAAGTATTTATAACCGCAAATAATAAGCTATTATTGAAATCATTCGCATGTCTTTGTTATAAACAATGTTTATACTCATTAACATAAACATCGACTCAAATGTATTTTCTTAAAAAAAAATTTATAAATAGTTACTGTAGGTGTCGACACTTGAGACCAGTAACCAATTGTCTGCATGAGGTGTCGACACCTGAAAAGTAAAGTATCGACATATGAGTACAGTAGTCAAATGCTAAGATAAAGTATCAACACATAAAAAATAAGGTATCGCACTTGAGGTCAGTAGGCAAATGCTAACATAAAGTGTAGAAACATAAAAAATAAGGTGTCGACACCTGACTCATGGTCACATACAATCCGTCATTTTGAAATTTGGACTCAATAGGCTAGATATAGACCATTAACAACAATCCCAAAGTAAAATCTAAACAAACTAACCCCCTTTATCTCAAATCCAAGCAATGAAAGCTCAAAAAATTGAAGAAGATGAGAAAAAACCCTAAGTTCTAACTTGCTCCAACTCCAAATCTTCTTGACTCAAAACGAAGCCCCCGTCAAGTAGATGATTTCTCTCCAAAAGATCATCACTCGAATCTCATTCTAGACCACTCAAATCTAACCTGGGATGTGAAAACTCACTTAACTCAAATCTAGAGAGAGAAAGAGAGAGAAGGAAGAAGAAGATCATGAATGCAAAATAAATATTTTAGTAAATACTAGTAACTTGAGTTAGGTCAATAAAAATGGTTAAATGCCCTCCTTGGCCCTTAGTCTTTGTTTGGCCCAAGTAGCAACCCAAACCAATCTTGGGTCCAATTGATTTGGCCCATTCTCTCATACATCCACTTTCAAGCCCAAATCAAAATCCAACTAAATTTAGATGGGTCCAATTATACTAAAATCCATAACTCCATAACTACGTGGCATTATGATATCATAAATACGTCCTAATTATCTATATTCATTAAAGAAAAATTTTATACCTTACAACTTCCACCACTTAAAGAAATTTCATCCACAAAATTAGACAAACATATCTGATGTTTCAAAAAGATCCAGATACTTTGCGCGAACCTTGGACTTGCGCTCCCACGTAGCCTCCTCCACGCTATGATGAAGCCATAGAATCTTCACCAAAAGAATAGTCTTTCCTCTAAGAACTTGGTGCCACGTGTCCAATATACGAATTGGTCGCTCCTCATAAGTGATATCATTGTTGATAATAAGATCT
>BRYE01000016.1:23176997-23179497 GCA_030159115.1 Actinidia arguta var. hypoleuca | reverse complement strand
ATATTTTGAGAATTGTAATATTCTTTTGGCCCTATGTGGGCATTGTCCATGGATTATTATTCATATTTTGTATATTGATAGCTCATGGAGAGCATAGTCCTACGGGAGGGGATAGATATACTGTATTCTGATGTAATGACAAGTATATTTGTCATGTTATTTAGTTTGACTTTTTTGCATTTGAGTTGTTTGCTTACGTGGCCGTGTCTTGATTTGACCGGGGCGTGACAACATGGTATCAGAGCTCTAGATTTGAATATCTATGAGCTGTGGGGTGGTTAAGTCACGTTTGTTTTGGTGTCTAGTTATTAAAGAATAACATGAGAGTATTATGCATGTAATTAAGATAACATGTACGGAGCTCTAGGTTCGAATACCTATGAGCCGTGGGGTGCTTAGATCATGTTTGTTTCAGGGTCTAAGTGTTAATGATTAATGTGGGTGTGCTATTTATGTAATGAGAATAATGTAAACGTACATGGTAGACATGGTATCTTGTTATTGATTTACATATGGTATAAAAAGTGTTATGACTGAATGATAAGTGAGTATGATTGTCTACTTGTTTTCTTGTGGCATGCTACCACGTCAAGCGAGATGTTGCGCGAGATCGCTTACGAGAGTTCGTAGGGCTTGTGTAGCACGTGGGGCTCGTGGGGATTGTGAAGAGGGTGATGGTGAAAATCACCAAGAGTCAGTGATAGGAGGAGGAGCTCCACTAGCGGTATTTGGTGGTGCAAAATTTGTGCAAGGGGGGTTTTCACCGCAATTGAGCAAGTGGTGAGGAACATTGTGCAAACGATGCAAGTGCCTGTTAGAGCAGCAAACTCTAGGGCTACTACAGCCATGAAGGCTTTTTTATAACTTTGTCCGCCTACATTTAGGGGTGAATCGGATCCGTTGATTGTGGAGGATTGGCTTGAGTAAGTCACACAGGCATTAGATACGATCTTGGTGATTGAGGAGGAGTTGAGGGTTTTATTTGCGTCATATCAATTATAAGGGGACGCACTCCATTGGTGAAAGATCATGGAGGGGAGCGTAGCGAAGAGGTGGGAGCCATTTAAGAAAGCTTTTCTTGATCAGTATTTTACTGACACGACGAAAGAGGCACTAAGGATGGAGTTCATCAATCTAGTGGCAAGGGAGTATGACTGTGGTTCAATATGAAGCCAAGTTTATGAGTTTGTCGAGATTTGCTAAGGCATTCGTGTCGACAGAGGAAGAGAAAGCAAAGTAGTTCATGAGAAGGCTTAAACTTTCCATAAGGAAAAAGATAGCGGGAAATTCGATCAAAGTGTACTCTACCATGGTTAGCTCTACGGCGGCCATTGAGGAAACTTTGAATGAGACTAGGAAGGTTGAGAATTCAAAATCTCAACGTAAGGGGACTAGCAACCACTCAAGGAGCTTCGGGGTCACAACAACCTACTCAAACAGTTTAGGCCTCGAGAGCCACTCTAGCCTTTACTTCAGCACATACTTCATATTAGTCCAGACCATAGGTTGTAGTTCAGCAGGGTCAGAGGACTCATGGATAGGTTTACGCTATAACATCAACAGCAGGACCATCGAGGATAGCGGGATAGTAGGAGCAGCAATTGGATACCTCTATTGTAAGCGGTACTTTTCTTGTGTTTAATTCATGGGTTTGTGTTGTCATAAACACGGGAGTATCACATTCTTTCATTGCATAATCTTTTTCTTTGGCATTGGGATTGGAGGTCGAAGTGTTAGATTCGGTGCTTTTGTTAGACATTCCTATTAGAGGTAGGACGACCTTGAGATGTGTTTGTAGGTCTTGCGAGATTGAAATTAGTGATCAGCGTTTTATGTTCGACTTTATTATGTTAGACATGACGAGTTTTGATGTAATTTTTGGGATGGATTTATTGACGGGTTATTGTGTTATGATAGATTGTGTCCGGCATAGGGTTACCTTTTGTACACCCGAGGGAGATCATTTTCATTTTGTGGGAGATCGAGGTTGTAATTTTGTCCCATCGTCTACTGAGGTGCGTAAGCAAGGATAGTTTAATTTTCTTTTCTCAATTTGTCTAGCCGAAGAGGGTAGTGTAGTTAGCGTGGCCTTGCCACCGGTTATTTGCGAATTTTCGTATGTCTTTCCGAAAGATTTGACGGAATTACCACCGCAGTAGGAGATTGAGTTCACAATTGATCTTATACCGGGCACCGCACCCATCTCTGTACCACCATATTGTTTTTCACCGGCAGAGTTGCAAGAGTTAAAAATTTAGATTCAAGACTTGTTGGATAAGGGTTTTATCCGATTAAGTGCATTGCCTTGGGGAGTTTCGGTTTTGTTTGCTACGAAGAAGGATGGATCGCTTAGAATGTGTGTAGATCATTGACGATTGAATTGTGTAATGGTGAAGAACAAGTATCCACTTCCGAGGATCAATGACTTGTTTGACCAATTGAAGGGTTCGAGTTATTTCTCAAAGATTGACTTGAGATCGGGTTACCACCAATTACGGAT
>BRYE01000016.1:23164497-23171997 GCA_030159115.1 Actinidia arguta var. hypoleuca | reverse complement strand
ACCTTATGGAACTCGAACAACTCACCTTGAGTCTTGTCTAGCTTGACATGGGCCACGGTGATCTTCCCAACAATAAGAGTTTGCTCCTTGACAGTAGCGGTGAGCCACTCAATAGTGACAATGAATTCCTTGTCTTTCCCTTTCAACTCAATGTCTAGGGTGGTGGCTTTCCTTTGAGCTCTCTTCAACTCGTCAGATCGCTTATTTTCTCATTCAAGGTGGGCCATTGACTTGTAAAGGGCCTGCAAAACACAAGGGTACTCAGTAGAAATTTTCACCAAGGGTTTAAGTCTACAAATCAACAATACAACTGATCTTGGATACTTACTTGGATGACCTACATCACATTGAGGTGCACCTTGTCACTTCATCTTTTGTGTACAAATCTATCACATCTCAAGGTAACATGACAGCCTATGCTAAGGTTATGCAACTGTCAGCAAAAGTGACACACCGCCCAAGCTCTCCAACTGAGAGTCCTAAACCCAGAGCTTGGGGGCAACAATGGGAGTTAAAGTCACGACTGAGATGGCCCCTCCCCCGAGTGTCATTTGGGACATGGGGTTCGGTGCCATGATAGCAAAAGTAAGAGCAAAAGCAAAAGTAGAGACCTTTCGCCTTTTTTGGATTAGTTCAGGATTTCGGACCTTCATCAGCTTAGAAGGCATCTCCACCTTGAATCTACCCTTTCGCTACCAATGTAGGAATATTCAACTTCTTCTGTAACTATTGCAGGTTCTACAAGGCCTTGTTGTTTGATCTGACCACTAGAATTGGGTTAGGCTCGTCCAGATGAACCCCCGAGACAACTTGAATCTCACCTTCTTCTCCAACCTTTTTGAAAACTTCTTCCTTTACCTCTTGTTTAACCTCTTCTGCCTCGGCTTAGGCAGCAACGAGCTCAATTCCCGACAATTGGAGCGAGTTAGAACTACTAGAACTTGCCTCTTCTTCCTGCTCTAATTCACAACCGTTGTTAGCAGCTCCTTCATTGACATATTGGCTTATAGTACGGTCATCAAAGCTTGATTGTTGAGCTCGCTCTTGGATACGAATGGAAGGAAGTGTAGCGCGGGCTAGTCTGGTAACTCAGTGAGGGATTATATGGCGGTAAATGGGCTTGTATTGCAAAAGTGTGGTGACATCGCGAGGTTCTAAGCTATTATTCACATGCTTGATGGCATCCCTACACTGCTCGAAACGAACCATGTAATGGCTGGTGAAACCTGCAAAATAGATCAACAAAGATACGTCAGTCAGACTAAAATAGGTTCAAGTTTATTCAGAAATAGTACAAGTGCAGTGTAGTGATATATATCTAACTGAGATGCAACACATTTACCATCATTTACTCTACCATTAGTTCTCGGGAAGGCCCATAACCCATTGTCACTGGGCCGAAACTCCTAGTTTCCCAAGATCCAAACAAACTCATCTAAGTAAATGTCCTTGTTTGGACTCTAGGTTACCAGCCTAGGCCAAGGCTATTGATTATTCGTGAGCCTAAGATAATGGTTGCTCGCGAAGAGATTTGAGTTAGGATCTCGCTTAGGTCGAACTATGGCATAAATTGGCAGTAGGTCCGAGGATGAGAATGGCATCCCCTCCCTTCGCATCAAGATATCAATTGCGAGCAAGGTCCTCACAAAGTTGATAGACACTGCATGAAGGTGAGGCAACAGTTGGCCATGGCTTCTTTTAACATTGGACTTATTGGGAATCGAAGTTCGGCTTGGTGAATCAGCCAAGTGCGGATCGAGACGCTATCTCAAGGACTTTGCACCGTTAAGGCTACTTCATTTGGGTCAGGTCGCTCTACAAGGACGCCATTCAGGATCCCATGATTAATGTGTACTTTTACGATCTAAAAAATAATATAAAAATATACCGTATAATCACAACTCGTGTAGAGAATTGGTTATGCCAGATTTATCATCCTCAGGGATCAATAGGCTATGTTAAAATATTTTCTAGACTATTCTAATTTAATTCAAGGAAAGAATGAAATTTTGTTTTGAATTATTGTTGTTAAACTAATTAAATTAAAAATAGAATTTAAATAAATATTATAAAAATATGAGAAAGATATCCTAGGGTTTTCAAATCCATCCTAACCAAGTAAATCTAGTTTTATAATAATTTAGGGTTTTATCAATTGATTTACTGAAGATTCGTGTGGCTACAAGCGCACAACAAAATTACCAAAATGATAGTGAAATTACTCCTTGGTTTAGATTATGTAAAGAGCATGAATCATCATAGAGCATGATCCGTCTATTTACTATAATCTAACACAATTATATAAAATCACAAGTTGATAACATCCATGAAACTTATGCAAAATAATCACAAAATGTTTTTCCAATGCATGATAAGAAGAATAAAACCAGTTAATTGAATTAAATCGAAAGCCTTTAGTTTCATAGAACAGTAAATCATCATCCAAAAAATCATAATCTCTTACAAAACACTGATTTAATTGTATAGGGTTTCATCTTACCCTAGGATGTAGCGCCTAGCCATTTATGGAGAATTCCTCAATCTTCATTCCTCCGATCCTCTTTTCTCCCGAGCTCTCAATTTTCTCTTCTTTTCCTTTGAGAGCTTCTGCCTTTTTTTTTTCTTTGGTTGTTGTCGCCTACTTCTCCTCATAAGTCCTTGGCTTTATTTATATAATAGGGTTATTTATTATAAATATATATCTTTTTTTTTCCTAAAATTATAGTTCAGCCCCTTGGACTTTATCAACTTTAACACTTTGATTCTGAGCATTACAAAAATTACACTTTAATCACAGTTCGGCCTTTTGAGTGCACTTCATTTTGATCCCAAATCTTGTAATTTTGACTTTGAATTTGAAATATCTTCCATAAAACCTATAAGCAACAATATGAATCAAAATAAATTAATAAATAACAAAATAACAACTAACAAAGGTAAATTGGGCAGCTTCAATGTACATATTTCGACACTTATCAATGATCCCTCCTAAAACATGCGATGTGTCGTTGTCGTCGTGTACTAGAAGATGGACTTGGTTCAGCTCTATGTTCTGAAATAGAAAACACCGTAGTTAGAACGAGTTCTACCTAGTAAGTGTAGCAATAAACGGACAGGCACAGAGTTAGCCAAACTCTATGGGAGTTCTGAGTTTTGTCCCCACATTGCCTACCTAAAAGCGACTAAGGTTCAGTCCTCAAGCCGACCTTCCATCTCAAACCTCTCTCGATGAAAGAACAGCTCTAGGGGGACAAAAAACTAAACCTACCGGATCACTAGAAACTCAAATTCAACTACAAGCACGAGTCGAACCTATTTCAATGGCAAAAAAAGATCTATGTGCAACCCAAGATCTTGGGACCACAAACCTTAAGAGTCGCCCATCAATGGTGGATGGACAGCCACAACAGATTCCTGGACAAACTCCAATAGACAATTTCAAACATTTATCAATGTAATAATATGAAAAATTAGAATCAAGGATGCTTAATACAGATTCAAACAAACCCTTACATAATCAAAAGACAAATGCATTGAAATTATATATATTTCAGGAAACATTCTCAAGGAGAAACTTACAATGAAAGTTTGATAGTCGGAAGATAGAAACAAAATTGTCAGAATAAAGAATGGAATAGTCAGCAACGAAAACTGCATCAGAAACAACAGCCGAAAGGCAGCGATTCGCAGTTCTTAAACACTCACAATTTTTCTCTTTACAAATAGGGCATAAAGGCGCTTTGACTTCTGCTCCCAAAATTTCATTACAGGCCAATCTCGTTCAAATGCATGGTATGGAGATCATCACAGAATTCTCACCAAAAAGTGCCCAAGGATAGGTGCACCGCTTCGACATCCGTGCCCTAACTGAGCTGTAGGCAAACCAAGCACCGACGCGTGGTATTACAGAATAGTGAAAAAACAACCAAAGGACAATAAGGGGACAACTTGAAGGCACTGACAAGCTCCGTCGTTTGAGCTTCGCCATACTTAAAAATCAATGGCAAACAGCTCACATAACCTCTGTAGTCAATGACCTCATAACAGCTAAAGGGCAATTGTAAGAGGATAAAATATCAAAAATCATTTTGGATAAGCTAGGGCAAGCACCGCCGTCAGATTGTCACTCTATATCAAGCTTGATAGGGTCTCCATATAGGAACTCGATTGAGGCACAATGGTCGGTGGGGATCCGAAAGGAGCGTCAGTCAGAGTATAACTTGCACAACAAAGGTTCATCTACCACAGCACGCCTAGATCCAGACGTTGATTACGTGATAGGCTAGGTCTTAGGGACATGATTGGGTCAATCGCCTACTCACTAACATATCAACTGGCGCATCAAGGCACATGCCAAGTTATGCTATAAAAGGCCAAGCCATTTCTCTCTTAATGCAATTTTAACTCACTCAAGCTATGCATTCTCTCTATCTTTAAACACTTATGGTCACTAACTTGATTGTCAAAGAGCCATTCTCGGAACAACTTCGGTGGTCCTTCTCACTGTCCTGTTTCGCATATCCGACAAACAACCTTTCGCCACCGTCATCCACTAGCAATCGCCGCAGGTGTCTATCTTCGATTTCCTTCATTTTCATCCACTATCCCCACACTTCCCATTTTGCTCTCATGACAGGTCATTGGTCATTTTTGCCCTCTAATTCAATGGTAAAAAAGGCAAAATTGGCCTCTTGAGCCTAACCCCCAAAGTTTGAACTATCCACCCTTTTTTTCCCGCCAAATGCCTCTCTCTTTCTCTCACGCAGAGGAAAACATGAAAGGCCATTTCCAATTTTTTCCCCTCTTTCATAAGTAACTTGAGCTCTATTTGGGGTAAAAAAAATTGAATTTTTTCAAGGGCTCTAGTTTTTGAATTTTTTCATCTTTAGTGAACTTTTTTCACCATTTGATTAAAATTTAATTATATATACCTTTTTAGTTCCTCTTAACGAGAAAAATTCAAAAATATAAAAAATCATCTAATTTGAAATTTTTTTTACCAAACACAAAAGAAAAAAACACTTCTATCTCCCCTCTAAAAAAAAATTAAAAAATGATCTTTTTGGTCTTTCCAAAAAAGATCAATAAAAACAAAAAATGATTTTTGTTACGAACTTCCCATGTATGGGACAGTTGTTGGTTTTGTAATACAACATTACAACCCAAGTGAAATGTAAGAGAAAAAAAATTGAGACCCTTGCATAATATTGTAAACCTTTATATTGCTAAAAGTTGAGTCATTACGTCATCATCTATAATTAGTCATTCATGGCCAATACAAAAATAATCACCTTATCAGCCTTTGTCCATCGCACAAAAAAGTCTTGTACACTACGTATCCAAAAAATGTACGCAAGCCTTTACCAAGACTAGGCCTATACCAAGATTAATTCAGTAAGTTGCATGCTCACTCACAAAAAAACAAAAGGAGGGAGGAGGGAGCAACTAAGCATCCAAATTAAACAGGCTGATATAGCGAAACATAAAGTTTGACAAGTTAAGCAGAACATAATCTTATAATTACGTATTAGGAGTATACCAAAACAAATACCACAAAAACTCCAAAACCAGCTTAGGCTACTACATTTGATTACTTAGATTTTAAATAAAGGAATTTAATATTTTTTATTCAATGTGAATAGCTTCTAGTTGGATTTGGTAGTGGACATAAGAATTTCGAAATTGAGTTTGATAACTTTATTATTGAATTTAAAATGACTAATTAATAGGAGTGATTAGCAATTCTGCATACTAATAGTTATAATTATCTAAAATATGCATGCATCTCTTCTACTTCTAATGTTCCTTCTACTTTAATTTCATAATCCATCCATAATAAAATATAAATATTTATCACATTATTGAATTAAACACAATCTCTTGATTTGAAATTCATGAGCATTAATGTATTTGATTTAGAAATTTGAATTTGAATTTGAATTTGAATTTGAATTTGAATTTGAATTTGAATTTGAATTTGAATTTGAATAGGTTCCTTAATTACCCCATCTGACGCTGTTAAAGGTTAAGAAGATGTTGACGGGTTTGTCCCATGAGATGACATTTGGGTTACATACCCACTGATAAGATACACTTGGAGTTGATTGTGTTCCCTTTTAACATAGATTTAAAATATAAAAAAATAAAATCAGAATATATAATAGGAGGAGGAGTTAATTCTCAAGTTGGATTATGGAAGTTGAGTGGTGGTGGAAATAGTTGGACAACTACTATTGATGTGGGGTAAAATAACTTCCTATTTATAATAAGTCGAACACGTCATCCGGACAATCACGTTACCATGACTCCAATATATTCCTGGTCACCTTTCTTTTTTATTGCCAATTGATCGCTTCGCCCAGCATGCAGGAACGGCCTAATCTCCAACTTGCCATGGGGCAAGGTCATTCACATCGCCAGATCAGAGATTAACTTTAAGATGATTCTATCTCCACAAGAACTCCTCCTATCCTAGAGTCCTTCATCGCGCCTCCGCTTGGTCAAAGTCCATCTCCGCAAGGATTCCACCTCTATAGAAAAATAGTATCATCACGACTCTTATGATTGCGGGTTGCTCTCTCTATGGCATTCTCCTATTATTTCTCCTAAATCTCAGAGATATATACTTCCCAAACATGGCTGCCTGGAAATCTCTCCTGATTATCCTCATACGGATCTCCAACCTCCACCTATATAAAGGTCGTTCCCCTATTACGAAAAGGTACACTCAATAGTTAATATTTAACCCTCATATTTTTATAAAGCTCTGCTATTAGTTTTTGCTTAGCTTATATTCCCTTGGTCTGATCTCCACGCAGGAGGAGTTTTGAGTGGCCCCACCCTGGCCGATCACGTTTGTTCAAATTCTGCGCAGGTCACCCGAGTTATTGTCGAGGTTCAAAGCCGAGGTAAAATGAGCAATTCTGAATGTTGGTTGCTCACCTTAGTTTTCTACCACAATAGTTTGGGGCTGTCTGTGGGAATGACAATTCTCAATTTTCTATGCAACCGTTTGGTACCTAGACCAAGTGCCAGCAACTCTTTAGATTATAAAGCTCATCCAATGGCCAATACCAGTCAAACTCTGGATCTAGAGGGACTCCACCATGAGATACATGGTATGGTCGAGTAGATGAGAATCATGAGCAAGAATAACGCCCGCCTAATACCGCATCTCATCGCAACCAATCCACCACCTCCAGCCACACCTTCAGTTCTGGATATCCAACGGTCTCGCCAATCGGGCGACGATAATTCCCAGAATAACCGTAGTACTAGCTGAGCACAAAATAGGCGACGTCGATTGCCAAGTCCTCGTCCCCAATGTGAAATAAGTTCCTCTTTATCAGAATCCTGATCATCCAGTGAACCCCTGAAGTGGAGTGCAAGAAAATCAGGCAAAGGGGAAGATCACGTCACCAAGACAACCAGGCGCCCAGACACCGAGATAGATCCACCACTCAGAGGATGAGGGACCCTGACGCCCGTATTGGCGCCGTC
>BRYE01000016.1:23129497-23134497 GCA_030159115.1 Actinidia arguta var. hypoleuca | reverse complement strand
AGAGGGGTTTTGAGTGGCTCCACCCTGGCTGATCACATTTGTTCAAATTTTGTGCAGGTCGCCCGAGTTGTTGTCAAGGTCCAAAGCCGAGGAAAAAGGAGCAACTCTGACTGTTGGTTGCTCGCCCTAGTTTTCTACTACAACGGCTATAGTGGACAATTATTATTTATTCAAAGCGAAGTTAAAACTTACAAGAGAAGAAGATAGATAGCTCAGCACATAAGCATAGAAACGAAGGAAAATACAATGAAAGACTCTGACCAACAATGGGTGAGACCATCTCTTATAAAGGCCAAGAGGTGCCACTATTAGGACTTGAAGAATTTGAAGGCCAAGCAAGTGGAATAGTCTACAGTACTTGCTTTTAAGAAAAATATCTGTATAGAAGAAACTAGTGCTCTGAAAAGAGGATTCCTTTTGAAAATTCATGTGACAATTAAAGATAGATGTCTCCTGATGACCTGATGGCATTCGTCATAGAATTTGTCTAAAGTAACTGGCGACACGGATGACATTAGTCTTTGATTATCAATCCATTCTTAGTTTTTTGAGTAATGACTACTGTCATTGCATCCCAGTAATCTCTAATAGTGACTTTTTATCATCTGAAGCTTAAGATGAACGTAAGTTTCACATGGTGTATATGAAAGCGATGTTGATAAGGTTGTTGACACGATGAACGTAAGTTTCACATGGTGTGTATGAAAGCGATGTTGATAAGATTGTTGACAACGATAGAGCATTATTTTGGAATTTTGTTTAGAACATCTCAAATAACACACCCTATTTTTGTTATACTGAAGAGCAAGACGAAATTGGAGAAACAATAATTTTATTAAAAAGATAAGAACAAATTACAATACTAAATAGAAAATTATAGAAACTCAAACAGTAACAGAATAAGCGAAACGAAAAGAAGGTCATGTTGAGACTCGTGTTCCATACGATGTCCTTAAGGTAGATTCACCCTCCACTTGTGCTTTGGTTTTGATAAGTGTCACCTCCCAGGATACAACAACACCTCCAATCAGTGGTGGCATCACACTGATCGAACTGCGAACTCATAGTGTTTTTGATCTCTCTTAGGAAAATAGAAAGTTGAAAGGAAGGCTCTTTCAAAGTAGTGTATGTTGTCAGTTGTTGTTGTGTGTTAGAAACAAAAGAGTGGATAGGCTTATATAGGAGTGGGAGCTTCTGTCACTCGTTATAGAGGATTGATGACTCCTTATTATGATGATAATGGATGTGTAATAGCAACTACTATGATTTTGTAACACCCCCTAATGGTGTATTAACAACAAAAGATTCTCTCACTCCTCTCCCACAATCGATGTGGGATTAGAGTATACATTCCACCATATATAGCTAGTTCAGCTAGTCCACTTTGAGAGACAATAAATCATCCATCCCTTGACAATTTTGAACATACTTTATACCTTGGAAAGCTCTCACGGAGGATAAGACATTTCTACTTTGTTTCATCAAAGAAAATGTATCAAAGCCTTATCTAGAGTCATTTTTAACACCACATTGCCTTGACCCTCCACCTTTGAGGACAATGAGTTCCACATGAACAATTGTTATCCATTGGTCAAGGGAACATAGGATGAGAACAACTTCTTGTCTGAGCATACATGGCAAGTGGCACCAGTATCCACCTACCACTCACATGGGTTTGACCCTACCAAGTTCACTTTGGACGCCATGGCTTACAACTCCATGTCATCCATCTCTACCTTAGGCTTGGCCTGCTTGCTCTTACAATCAGCCATGTGATGCCTTGCTTTGTCGCAGATATAACACTAAGACATGATCCTTGGATACACCACCCTTAGTTCCCACCTTGGAGCTAGAACTGCCCGTAGGCTTCTTTCTTTTATGATCGGGCTTCTTCAAATACTCGATCATTTTGGCCTTGGTCACATGTTGGTTCCTAGACTTTTTCTTGGAACCCTTGTTATCCTCCTTAATTATGAGGTGGACAATCAAATCCTCAAGAGTCATTTTCTTGCGCTTGTGTTTCAGGTAGTTATTGAAGTCCTTCTACAAGGAAAAAAGCTTCTCGATAGCCATATCCACTTGTAATGAATCGCTTAGAACCATCCCCTCTACTTGAATTCATGCAGAAGTACCTGACATTTTTGGATTTGATCGATCACAATCTTAGAATCCACCATCTTGTAATCCAAGAATCGGCCGATGATAAATTTCTTCATTCTAGCATTCTCGGTCTTGTACTTCTGATCAAGGGATTCCCACAATGCCTTGGCCATCTCTTTTTTGTGAAAAAAGTTATATGCCGCTCGTCCCATTGAGGATGTAATTACGGCACAAGTTGACATGTTTCTAGGCCTCAATCGCATTCATGACTTGCATATCCTATTCGCCTTGGTGCATCAGGCGAGTCATCCCGTAGGAGTCTAGCAACCAGAGGGTGATCAGGTAGAACCATATCTTCTACTGCCACCTTCTGAAATATGCGCCGTTGAATTTCTCTAGTTTCTTCGAGGGTGGACCACACGCGTAGGGACCACTAGTGTAGCAGTTGCCCCTTACTAAAGATGAAATTTTGGTATCAACTATAGCAGCCAACGCCTTCGGTGTTCCCGCAAGAACCTTGTTGTAGTATTGAGCATCGATGTGTTATCTATCTCTCATGTTTGCCATGTCAGATTAGCAGAAGTCTACAAGTAGAGACCAAACAGATAGAATTTGTTATTCTAGAAAAAATATTTATTTTTCTAGATTTCAAAAATATAGATTTACCCTAATTTGTTATTCTGTGAATTATGGGGAAAAGCCAGAGAAATTACAGGAGCAAATTTTATAGTTTCGGTTTTTCCCTATTTTCAGAATTGTTTTAAAAAATTTAAAAATTATTTTATAGATTTTCAGAAACTATTTTAGTATTGAAAAAAGAAAACCATTTTCTGAAAATGGTTTCTGCATGTTTTTTGTCCAAGAAATCCAAAAACTATTTTGTTTCTATTTTGTTATATAATTTTTTCAGAAACTGTTTGCTTTATTTCAAAATAAAACCATTTGTCTTGATTTAAGAATCTGTTTTGACTTGGATTTTCCAGTTCTCTGAATCGATAGTATTTATAGCTTGCATCCAAAATTGTTCTATAATTACATTATTGACCCATAACTTTACTGTAATTACTATTTTCCCTAATTTATTAAAATTACAGATTTACCTCAAATTTCTAAAAAAATTAGATTTTTCCTAGATTTTTGGATATTGCAGTTTTACTCTAATTTTTTTGAAATTACAGTTTTACCTTATATTTTTAGAAATTACAATTTAATCCCAAACTTTTGGCAATCACAATTCTATCCTCCATTTTGTGATATACTTATAGTTTAGCCCTTATTTTTTTTGATTTATGATCTATTCTAAAATGGAAAATGTGGGAGATGTATGGAGGCTTGATGTTACGACCAAAGTTCCTACGAGAACACCGAGGCAATAGTTGCGTCTTTAGGAGGGATAATCGCGGCACCAGTGGTCCTTGTGCTTGTGACCCCAATAGTTCTTGCGAACCATGGGAAAAAGCTGAAGAACTTCAATGGCACAAATTTCAAGAGGTAGCAAAGAAAGATGTTATAGAAGATCGCTCTGGGTCTGACCAAACTAGAGGGCAAAGGGTGGTGCAACCAAAAAATACAAATTTACAAGCAAGTGTTTTACTATATACTGTAGCATACGAGATATCCGATTGTGTTAAAAAGGTATAGCAACGCTAATTGGATATTTGATATGAAATTCTCAAAATTCACAAGTGGATATGTAGATCGCATCCCCGCAACGGAAGCTAGGCTTTTAATTTTTTTATATTTCAGATTTTAAACCATGTAATCGTACAACGTTGATCAAGAGAGGGGTTCGATATACCTTGAAAATCATGAGAAAATAAAGCATTGAAACCCAAGCTACCATTGACGCGTTGCTGGCTGCCATCTACTGCCATTGTCATCGCAATTGCTGCATTGATGCCTACCTACCGTGGCTGCTGCTTCCTTTCCCAGCTGCCTCCTGCCTTGCCTATACCACTACCACTACCACCTGCTCGGCCTGGTGGCTGCCCTATGCAGTCTGGTGCTATGATTGCTTGAGTAGACTAAAGTTGCAGCTGTTTGCCCTGTAGCTACCTATACGACTGCTTACGCCGTGGCTCCCTAGACCAGCTCTACCTGGGCTGTTGCTTAGGCTCAACTTTTTTTCTTTTCTTCGTTGCTTTGGCTGCTACCTGCGTAGTGGTCAGGTTGCTGAAAAAAAGCTCAACCCAATTGCTTTTTTCTTCTTTTATTTGCTTCTTTGGTTGTTAACTGCATAGTGGTCAGGCGGCTTCCTGAGCAACACTTGGGTTGCGCCTTTTTATTTTCTTTGCTTAGGTAGTTGCCCTATCACTGGGTGGCTACGGCTAACCTGCATAGTGCAGCCTGGTGTTGTGACTAGTTGTGACTGCTACCCTTGTGCGCAGCTACTATACTTGGTGCCAGCACTTGGAAGTTATGGCTGCCTAGGCACTATTAATGCGTGTTCATAAAAAAATCTAGCAGCCTATTGTGAATATTTTTTTACAAATTTTAGCAATCTTGTTTTTCTAGTCTCCTAGACCCTTTGATCTTCTCTCTTTTTTTCCTCAACCCTAACCAATCATTTTTAAGTTTCGTCTTTTAGATTTTTCTCACAAATATTTGACGAAGAAAAGTCTTCTAGATTGGCAACCAATATATCATATATATAAGCTAAGCCTCCTACTAGGGCAAGGATATGGATGTTAGAGATATTAGGGAGTCATTAAAGAAATAAGTTTTCATTTCGATAAATAATTTATCGAAAAGACCGGATCTAAATTTCAATAACTAAATTAATGAATTAACTCACAAGTGATGCCCACTCTCTCCTAAAAGAGAGTGAGATTCCATATTGAGAATTAAGTATTCCTATAGACCTAACAATGAACACCTAAGATACCGAGGTGTTGACCTCA
>BRYE01000016.1:23101997-23119497 GCA_030159115.1 Actinidia arguta var. hypoleuca | reverse complement strand
TTGATGAAGCTTGGGCAAAAATCCAGATTTGTTGTTGACACTCAATCTTCCAACCATGGCAAGCTTGAAGCCCTCGGCCAAAATTTAGTCTGCAGCAATAAAAGCCTCCAAAACCAAGGACAAGCAAACTAGAGAAAAAGGTGGTTGGTGTTGGTGCTTGGAAATCGAAAACCGATTGAACCCGACACTAAACCCGCCAAACCAAATTTTTTCATTTTCGTAGTTTGGTTGGTCGATTTCGGTTGCGCAATTTGATAAACTGATCTCATTGGGTCGATTGATGATTTTGGCCAAAACCGATGATATCCGACCAGTGTTCAGCCCTACTTGGTTTAACTTATATAGAGATTTTAACTAAAATTCATACAAAAATATATCTCAAATATTATTTTTTATGTTATGCTACTCATAGTGAAGCTTATATTGAATATTAAACATTACTATACAAAAAATACATGTTTTAATCAAATCTAGTTAGATCTATTATCTTGGTAAAATGTATAAAAAAATTAACTTTAAAACCCAATTCATAATATAAAAAATTAAAATGTAACACTTGTAATTAGTAAAGAACTATAAGGACTTAAATTCAAAAGTTTAAGGCTGAAGTAGACACAATTAATAGTTTAAGGACGAAGTAGAAAGCCTTAAACAGTTGAAGGGATGAATGTGATAAAAACCCTTGGGCATTTTTATGGTCTGGTCACATAAAATCGTAACAAACACCATAGCTAGGTAACCACAATATTTCGTAACTATCTAGAACAATTCGTAGCTATCCGCGATAATTCACAATTAACATTACATACTTTCGTCACTATTCACAATAATTCATGTTGTGGTAGAAATTTGAGGGCGGGCAACCAACAGTCAAAATTGCTTGTGACCTCAATATTTGACCTCGATAATGGCTTAGGTGACCTGCACAAGAGAACAAACGTGATCGGCAGGGGCAAGGCCGCTCAAAATCTCTGCGGCGTGGAGATCAAACCAAGGTGAGTAAGCTAGAAAAATCAAAACAACAGAGCTCTTAGAGTGAGTAGGCAAGGATTTTGTGATACCTTTTTACGATAGGGGAGAGGTCTATTTATAGTTGAAGAATGGAAAGCCATGCGAGAAGATCACGGTGAGATCCTCGGGTAGCTAAGTATAGAAGGAGATCCCGCGGATATCGGAGACAAAATAGGGAGATGTCATTTGGAGAACAAACCGCGACTATAGGCGGCGTGGGGGAGAATGAGTCTCGTGAGGGTGGATTTCCAAGGTCATCCCATCTTCGAGGTGGATGGCGAGGTGGACCACTAATTGGCAAGCTCACGGATATAGGCAAGGTGAGCACTGGTAGAGGTAAGATCTCTAGTTCTCTTCATCCCCTTGGTAAATGGCGAGTGAGGCTCTAAAGCACTATTGGCAGTCATGGAGCTTGGGCGAGTTCGATACCAATCGTGAGGGGAGTGGGCAACGTGAGTTTCATTGGGGCGAGGTGGTTTATGTTAGGTAAACAGGTGGAGAATTTATCCCTCATCAGTTGCCTCTACCAGTGAATCACGGAATGCGAGTTAATGTCGTGGGAGCCTAATGATGCCATGTCTTTATGGGCAGACATATGAATGGAAGCATTAATGGTTGAATGACATTTCAGTGGTAATGGAGGTTTTGACCTCGGTATTTAAAATGCCGTGTGATCCTGGCCATTGGAGCAGATATATCTCAGCCCTCGGCGCTCTCTACAAATAGGGAGTTTTCCCACTGATTTGTACTCTTCTTGC
Organism: Actinidia arguta var. hypoleuca; assembly: GCA_030159115.1. Classification (NCBI taxonomy): domain Eukaryota; kingdom Viridiplantae; phylum Streptophyta; class Magnoliopsida; order Ericales; family Actinidiaceae; genus Actinidia; species Actinidia arguta. The sequence goes on along the minus strand of BRYE01000016.1, from coordinate 23,117,728 downwards.
TTTTGTTGTTGAATTGATGCCCTTGCTCCAACATTTATCTCACCCTAGTCACCCTATAATCAATACCTCGCCCTCGGTTCAATAAGTATCAACTGTTAGTCTTGTCTTCAATTTTTTAGTTTTTAGTGCATGTCAAGTAAAGCCAACATAGGAGACTTATAAATTTTTTTGTGTTCTTGGATATCCGATCACCTAGGTGAGAAATCATATATGACTAATGAGGTTACCTGGCTTCCTTCTTCCTTTAGGGAATATACCCCTAGTCCCGAGGTTAGACCCTCGGCTGATGTCCTCCCTCCAATTGAGAAGGAGACTAACACTATGACCCAAGGCGATGTGAATTGCCTTAAAGAGTCGTACTCTTTTTCACCTAGCCTTAAGATCAGGCTTCCCGAGGCAGACAAGACCATTGCGTCTACTCGCATGGGTGAGGTGGCCTTTTATGAGGCTGCCTTCCTTACGGGTCTTCATTTTCCCCTCCATCCTATCATTAGTAAAATTTTGTACTTCTACAATATATGTCCCGCTCAGCTCGTTCCCAACGCATGGCCAAGTCTCATTTGTGCAGTAGTGGTGCGGCGAGCTCACAAATTCACCATTTACCTCAATGAGCTTAGGAGCATGTTTACCCTATACAAGACCCCGAAGTCAGACTTTGGATAACTTTATTTCAACACTAGGTTGGAAAAGACCTTGCTCGGGGGTATCCCAGTAATGTCAAGGGATAGAAGAAGAAACTCTTCTTTATCTCGGGAGATGACTAGGAGTTCTCCTTGGAGATATCTAGGAAAAATGGGGTTCCAAGGGTTCCGAGGTCATAGGGCGTCCCAGGTTAGTTCTCGCTTACTAAGTCATTTCTTTAATTGACAAGTGTAGCTCCTCGCCTGTGACTAATAGGCGTTCTTCCATTTTCAGGTAAGAGCTGTAACAAACCGCCCATCTTGTCAAATACCGAGCAAAAAGGGCATGGCGATATTTTGGACTCGCTAGAGGAAGAAGACTTCTTTACAATCAAAGAAGTTCTCGAATTTAAGTACTTCTGCAGGTGCTTCAAACCCTTTTTTGAGTCAATGGAATCCAGTAATTGGGAAAATGGCAAGGATATATTGACAGACAATGCAACTCCAGTTGTGGGCAACAAAGGTGAGTCTCATCACTCCTAAGATGAACCTCGTTGAGGTGATCATTCCTAAGATGGCGCGGTAGAATACATAAGAACTATCAAGAAGGAAATGGGGAGAGTCTTACGTTGCACTCCTGATCTAACATTGTTAAGGCTATTGGGGAAAAAGTCTGAGATCCTATTTGAGCTCAAGCTATAGCTCTAAATCGGAGGCCTGGTCATATCTAGGGCTGCCCCTCGAGCTTAGATCGGATGGTACTATCTTCTTCTTTTTCCAAGTACTTTATCTCCTCCATTAACTTACCTTAGTTTTATTTTTTGCAACTGTGTCAAAGAAAATCAGTCTAAAGAAGCTCGCCTAGATGGTGGAGGGATCCCAGGGAGCAAGTCCAACGACGAAGGGGATCACTATTGGCGAGAAACGCCCCTAGGGCGAGACACCCGACATCACGTCCACCAAGAAGGGCAAAATGGCTACTAATGCAAAGAAAAAGGACAAAAAAGGGGCGTCGTCTACCCAAGTGGCGAACAAGGAGGAGACATCTATTGCTGCTCCCAAGGAGGGTTCCTCGGCCAATCTTAGTGCTGTCCTGGGGCCCAGAGCCTCCATACTGGGGAGTCCTTCCATGGTGGAAAAACTCCTAGAGAAGTGATTCCTCCTTCTAAAAAGTAGAAGGTGGACAAACTAAGTCTGGACCAGGCAGTCACAAAGTTCTTCCACATCATCAGTTAGGTATCCATCTACTTTCAAGCTCAATTTTGCATTTTTGTACTTTCATCATTTCCCAAGTGATCATAAAAACTTAATGAATTTTGATGAATTTGCATCTTTCAGGTTGCTGTACTCGGGTCCTCCCTTTCTAGACAAAGTAAGGAAATGAGGGACAAGGTGACCCTCCAACAAGATCGGGCTACCTCACTCACTTAAGGGCAAGAAGACCCGAGCCCAAAAGCTGGAAGGACAACTGGCCAAAGCCCGAATTTTAGAGCAGCAGGCCATCGATGAGCTAAAAAAGATCAAGGAAGATCGAGATTCCGTGGTTGGGAAGCTCAAAAAATAGGTGGCCCGCACTAAAAAGATAGCCATTGAGGAGTTCAAGTCCTCGGATAATTTCCAGGACACTATTGAATTCATGGCTTCCAAATATTTTGGTGAGAGTTTTGACTTCTGTAAGAGGCAACTCAGCTACCTCCATCCTAACCTTGACATCTTTGAGATAAAAATTGATGCCCAACAGCTTAAGGAAGAGGAGGAAGAAAAAAAGGAAAAGAAGGAGGAGGAGAACAAAAAGAAAGGCGATACTAGCCCATTCTCTCCTAAAAAACTTGTAAAATTTTGTATATTTTTGCAATGGCGAAGTGTAATACTCCAATTTCCTTATGAATGAAAAGTAGTTCTTCCCCCACATTTCCTGTTTGTCTCATTTACTTTATAGCATATCTTCTGCTCGTAATGGCGATATCATGAAGTTTGAGAATAAAACTTAAGTTGGCGATATCATGAAGTTGACATTCCTATCTCCACTGGCATAACTGATTTTGTCTCATAAACCATCGAGTATGGCGTTTCGATTGTAAGGATTTTGCTCATCGTGTGGTAAGCCCACAATATGCTTGGTAGGTCTTTTGAACATTTGCTCTTTGATTTCTTTAACCTTGCCTTTAGATTTCTCAGGATTGTTCTGTTGGTGACTTCCACTTGACCAATCGCTTGAGGATGACCAGGTGAGGACAAATGGTTGGAGATGGTGAGGTTCGAACAGATCAGCGTGAATCCATCATTGTCAAATTGCATCGCATTATTCGAGACAATAAACTTGGGGATTCCAAATTGACAAACGAGGTTCTTCCATACAAATTTTTGGCATTCCTCTCAGTGATTTTGGCGAGAGGCTCTACCTTTATCCAATTTGTAAAGTAGTTTATGGCAACGATTAAAAACTTTCTCTATAATAGAGCTTGAAGTAAAAGACCGAGTATGTCAATTTCCCACTAAGCGAATGGCCATGGGCTGGTCATTGGCACCACCTCGGTATAAGAGACATGACTTACTAGAACAAACCTTTGGCCCTTGTCACATTTCTTGGTGAACGTTATTGCATCTCGCTCCATATGAAGTTAGAAATATCCTTGGCGAATAACTTTTCTAACTAGTGATCTCACCCCATAGTGGTTTTCACAGATGCCTTTATAAATCTCTCTAAGTACATAATCTGCTTCTTCAGGTTGGAGACATCTTAGGAGCGGTCCTGAGAAGGATCTTTTGTACAAGATTCCCTGGATGAGGCAAAATTTGACTGATCGGCACTAGACCCGGCGAGCTTGGAGCTTTTTCAATGCAGTATTTTGAAAATCAAACTATTGAGCGAACCGAAAAAAAGGCCGAATCACGAGTCACTGGTTTAACTGTCGGGTCAACCGTTATTGATCCGTAATGTCATAATTATGTCTTTAATTTATTTATTAATAGTAATAAAATATTTCTTATTTTCTTACACTAATTTTTATACTTAAAACATAATATTTTAAAATTAAAACATAAAATTTCCCTTAAAATAGTGAACCAGACAGTTCAATCATCGGTTCAATTGCGGGTAACGGTTCAACCGCGGTTCTTATTGGTTTTGACCGGATTTTGACCGAAACGAGTTTAGAGAGCTAACTGGACCGTTTATTCAACCGATTCACGATTCGACCGGTTGAACCGGCCAGTTCAAACCGGGTTTTAAAAACATGTTTAGATGGTAGCTTTCCATCTTGGAGATATGCGACGATTTCATCCATCCATGTTGGATCCGCTGTAGCTTGACAGATGGTTTTGGCGGTATCAAAGCTAGGGGTTGGCAAGAACTCTAGGGGAATACTCCTGTCTGAGATAAAATCAAAGGTTAAGGCTAAGTTTACTAGGGCATTAGCCTTTTTGTTTTCTTCTCTGGGAATTTGACGAATCTAAGTTTCCAATTTTCATCGACATGGTCTTTACCTCATCCAAGTATGCCATCATTCGGAGATCTTTGGCTAGATACCCCTTGGCACTTGATTTACCACGAGTTTACCTCGGGATCTAACGTATCATCAATTGTGAACTCGATGATGAAATTAGTCAATACTTGAGCTTTGATTGACATCCTAAGACGGTAGGTGATGTAAAATTCACTCAGTTCAATGGACCACTTGAGCAGTCGTCCCAAGGTATTAGGTCATTGGAGAATTTGCTTCAAAGGCTAATCTATCAATACAGTAATGGGATGCGCCTGAAAATAGTGGCGGAGCTTCCTTGCGGCGATTAGGAGGGCATAAGCAAGCTTCTCAATCTTCAAATATCTAGTCTCAGCCCTTAGAAGGACTTTGCTGACATAATATATTGGCTTTTGGACCTTGTCCTCTTCTCGGATAAGCACTGAACTCACTGTTGTTGGCGAGATAAACAAACATAGGATGAGCTCCTCACCTAAACTAGGAACTGTTAGTAAAGGAGGAGACCCGATGTACTCCTTTTAGCTACTGGAATGCCATCTCAAACTGGTTCATCCATTTGGATTTTGTTCTTCCTCAAGATTCTAAAGAATGGCAAATACTTGTCTATTGATTTTGACACGAATCTATTAAGTGCCGCTACTCACTCGGTTAACTGTTACACTTCGTGTATATTCATAGGCGAGCTCATGGCGAGTAAAGCCAAAATCTAGTCTGGATTCGCCTCAATCCCACACTTAGTCACAAGGAAGCCAAGGAATTTTCTTGAGGATACACCGAAGATGCACTTAGAAGGGGTGGTTCAGTATCATTCGATGTTTCTATAGGATGCCAAATGTTTCTTCCAAATGAGCGACATGGTCAGCTACTTCGAGACTCTTTACCAACATATTGTCTATGTAGACCTCCATCGTCTTCCCTATCATATCCTTAAATATTTAATTGACTAATCTCTAGTACATTGCCCCAACATTCGTCAACCTCAAAGGCATGACTTTGTAGCAGTACAACCTCCTTTTTATAATAAATGAAGTCTTCTCTACATCGGGGGGTGGGGTGAGGTGAGCTGCATCTTGATCTAATGATATCTAGAAAAGGCATCCATAAAGCTAAGGAGCTCATGATTGGAGGTTGCATCAACAATCAGATCGATCTTAGGTAAAGGAAAACTGTCTTTGGGACAGGCATTGTTCAGGTCATTGAAATCTACACATACCTTCTACTTCCCCCCTTTTTAGGGGGCGACGACGATGTTGGCGAGCTAATCTGGATAATGAGCTTCCCTGACGACATTGGCTTTGACGAGCTTAGCCACTTCTTCTTCTATTACCTTCAAGTGCTCTAGAGAGAACTTTCTCCTCTTTTGGCAAACTAGAGGATGATCGGGATCAGTAAACAACTTGTGGACGGTGACCTGATGATCTATTCTTGGGACGTCGCCTTGCGACCATGCAAACACATCATAGTTTTTCTTTAAAAACTCCACCAAAGCATTTCACAACTCCTTAATCAATTCAGTTCCAATCATGATGTGGCGATCTGGATAGTCGAGATGTATAGAAATAGGAGCCACTTCCTCTAAGGATTTGGTGTTCTCCGTTTCCCTTGGGTCAGCATGGGTAATTTTTTCTACCTCGTCTCTTAACGCCTCCATCTCAGCATCATCTATTGTAGTTGCTATTTAGCGTCTGACTTTGAAGAAGAATCAATCTTCATGGCTGTGATGAAATATTGTCTCGCCACTTTTTGATCACCCCTCACCTCGCCTATCCCTGTTGAAGTGGGAAACTTCATCGTTAGGTGATAGGTTGAGGTAATGGCTTTGATTTCTCCAGATTGAGGTGACTCAAAATGTCATTGTAAGGTGATGGACAATCCACAATAATGAAATCCTCCCATACCGTCGTCTGATGGGATTCCGTCCCTAGAGTCATAGGCAGATTGATCCATCCCAGAAGACGTGTGGAGCTCCCCCCCAATCTAACTAAGGGAGTGTGGAATGGATGGATTCCATCTTGCCCTATCTTCATCTTGTCAAATGCCGAGATGAATAGGATGTCAGTAGAACTCCCGTTGTCCACTAGGATCCTTTGAACGTTGAAATTGATGATTATGGCCGAGATGACCAAGGCATTATCGTGGGGGAGGTATAAGCCCATAAGATCTTCATTGGTGAAGGTAATGGGCTGGTGAGCCTTAGCCATAGGTGTGGAGAGGTTGTATACTTCTTCTTCAGCTCGCCCATTTGCTTCTCAGGCATGCCTTCTTAGATATCCCCTCTTGATTAGGTCAGCTATCTACTCCTTCAACTAGAAACAATCCTCAGTTTTGTGTCCATGATCCTTATGGAACTCATAATACTTGTTCTTGTTCTTTCTAAAGGGGTTAGTCTTGATCTTCCCAGGCCACTTTATGAAGTCTTCGTTCTTTATTTCCATAAGTACCTGGGTAACAAGCGTGTTAAGGGGAGGTAACACAAAGTCAGGTCGGTGAGGTGGAGTTCACAGAAGTCGTTCATTAATTTGCCTCCTTACATCTCGATCAAACCTCTTACTTTTCACCTCACCCCTATAATTAGTCTACCGAGTGTTAGGCTCCTTTCTCTTATGATCATCCCTTCTTCGCCTTCGGCACTTGGTCTCAGGCAATTCCTCAGCCGCAATGTACTTGTCGGCCTTACTTTCGAGTGTTGACAAAATTTCAGGGATGTTCTTGGAGAAAGAGTCGAACAGTAGTCCCAAGACGAAGTCCTTCCATCATAGCCATTATGACCACCTTATCACTGGGATCCTCAACTTCAAGGATGGCCTGATTGAAACATTTAACGTAGTCTTTCAAGCTCTCCCAGTCTTTTTGGTAAATTGTGAAAAGAGTCGAACAGTAGTCCCAAGACGAAGTCCTTCCATCATAGCCATTATGACCACCTTATCACTGGGATCCTCAACTTCAAGGATGGCCTGATTGAAACATTTAACGTAGTCTTTCAAGCCCTCCCAGTCTTTTTGGTAAACTGTGAAAAGGTGGGAGGCATTCTTCTGGCTGACTCTACAGCTCATGAAATTGGCAACAAAGAGTCTGCTCAGGTCACCAAATGAGTCAATGGTTCAAGAAGATAATTTTTTGAATCACGACCTTGCCTACCCCTTCAAAGTAGCAGAAAAAGCCTTGCACATCACCTCGTTTGAGTACCCTTGGAGCGTTATTAAGTTCTTGTATGAATCTAGGTGGTCCATTGGGTCTACTTTTCCTTTGTATACCTCGAGCTAAGATGGTAACTTAAATTTGGATAAAACCTTGGTCCTCATCACTCTTTCAGTGAATGGTGGTTCAGTTTGTAGTATAAAAGTGTCCACAGTAATAGGGGCATTTGCATCGGTATTGATGGCATCAATCCGAGCATCTAGATCCTAAATGTTTTGGGTGGTGGACTTATCTCAGCGCCTATGTGCTTAGTCATTTCGGCGAGGTGATCTTCCTCTTCTCCTGATTTCCTCACCCTTCGTATCGTGAGTCCGGCTAAACGACTGAGACTCTGACAAAACAGGACTCCCCTCATGTTTGGAGCATAAGCTCGGAGATTGGCATCACCGACTCCAGTTGATTGTGCCTGACCTGTGCTTTGGCGAGTTTGAGATTCGTGGTCGCCTGGTCGATAAGAACGACGAGATCGATCAACTTCTTCCTAAACAGGTGCCGTGGCAGGAGGCGAGTTGTTCGTGGCGAGGTGTTGTATCAGGCGGGGATTATTCTCATTCATGATTCTATCTGCTCGACGATCCCATGCATCTCATGGTGAAGACCCTCAAGATCTAGAGCTTGGCTAGTGGTCTCCATTGGATGTGCTCTGTTACCTAGAGGGTTACTGGTACTTTGTCTAGGCAATAAGCGGTTACACAGATGTATAGAGTATTGAGAACTATCGTTCTCACAGACGACGCCAAACTATTATGGTAGAAATTTGGGGGCGAGCAACCAACAGTCAGAATTGCTCGTGACCTCGGTATTTGACCTCGGCAATTGCTTGGGCGACCTTCGCAAGAGAACAAATGTGACCGGCCGGGGTGAGGCCGCTCAAATCCCCTCCGCGCATAGAGATCATACCAAGGCGAGTAAGCTAGACAAATCAAAACACCAGAGCTCTCAAAGTGAGTAGGCAAGAGTTTTGTCATACCTTTTTATGATGGGAGAGCGGTCTTTTATAGTTGGAGAATGAAGAGCCATGCGAGAAGATCACGGCGAGATCCTCGAGTAGCTAAGTATGGAATGAGATCCCATGAATATCGGAGATAAAATAGGGAGATGTCATTTGGAGAACAAAACGCGACTATAGGCGACGTGGTGGAGAAGGAGTCTAATAGGGGTGAATTTCCAAGGTCATCCCATCTTTGAGGTGGATGCGTGGTGGAACACTAATTAGCGAGCTTACGGATATAGGCGAGGTGAGCACTAGTGGATGTAAGATCTCCCGTTCTCTTTGTCCACTCGATAAATGGTGAGGTGAGGCTATAAAACACTCTTGGCAGCCATGGAGCTTGGTCAAGTCCGATACCGGTCATGAGGGGAGTCGGCGACATGAGTTTCATAGGGGCGAGGTGGTTCATGTCAAGTAAACAGGTGAAGAATTAATCCCTCATCAATTCATAATTAACATGATACACTTTTCGTAACTAGCCATAACATTTCTTAATTAGCTATAATAATTTACAACTAACACCACACATTGTTATACTATCCATAATAATTTGTTACTAACACCATACTTTTGTAACTAGTCACAATAATTTATAACTTTTACTATAAAAATATATAACTTATATGTATAGCATGTACAAATTAATTAGTAGGGCTATGTAAATATCCACCAACTCGCCAAACCCGAACAACCCGACCCGACCCAACCCGAATCCGTTCACTCTACGAATGAATAACAGGTGAAATTTAACTAACCTGACCACATTCGGTTCGGGTATCAGGCTATTAAATTGTCCAATCCACCCGCCCAACCCGACAAAAATATTACACTAAAATTCAAAATTTTTATCCAACCCGACTCAACCCGATCATATTCTACTCGATCCGATCTGATCCGACCATTTATTGGATCGGATTCGAGCCCAAATTTTTTCAACCCGACCAGTTCGGTTAGAGTGACCCCAAACCCAACCCAACCGACCTATGAACAACCCTATTAATTAGTATATACAATAATGTCTCCTTTTTTATCCTATATAATCGATGTTTATGTTGTGTTCTGGATCTCAACACGTGTGCATTTGTTGGTATATAGTAATATTTATCTTATACCTTTAATTTGTGCATCAATTTTTTTCCTAAATAATAAACCAGCAGACATGAATTTTTATTGTTTGTTCAATCAGATGATCCCGTCAGATGAGCTGAGGGAAAATTGGGCACATCACGCAGGATTCGCATCAACCATCTATATTATAAATTATAATTCATTTTGAATCTCAAATTTATCTCTCGTTATCTAACGGCTGATATTTCATTTGAAATTATTTTTTTTCTCCCAAAACTATCACTTTATTTTTCTCAAATGGTGTGGGACCCACACATACAAAAAACTAAAACACCTCTTTATTTCACTCTCATTTCTCCCAAATTAAGAATTTTTTTTCAAAATCATTGTACTTTCTAATTTGTTCACCGTTTTGTAGTAATGTATTTTTTCGTATATGCACGCAATGTATCTTTTATCTGACGTTTATATCTTATCTTTTTTTTTAGATTATAAAATTCTAATGAATATGCTTAAGAGGTGGTCTTTCTTTTTACGTAGTGCTCGTGAACATGGACCATTACTAATTTTTTATAATTTAAGTGAAAACCAATTCTTATAACAAGCCCACATATTGAGCGGCCCACTTTGGACCACTATGCTGTGAGGGTTTGGGGATCAGGCCCAGTTGTAGAGTAACTTTATTGACTAAAAAATCAGATATTAATTGTTATATAGTCTATTAGAAAAATTATACATACTGTTCATTATTTTTAATATTTTTTTATTAAATTATATAATTATTAATATCTGATCAATTTAATTTTTTGTATGAATAAATTTGTTAAGGATCCCTAGAGCCCTAACAATTGAATAGTTCTAATCAATCAATGTTTCGACTATAGCCTTTTTTATTTTTTATAATTCTAAATAAATGATAATTTTCCATTTACACTCTTTTTTTATTTTTATTAAGTGAATTTATCAAATATCCTTCTATATACTTAAAATATTTGAATAAAAAATAATTTGAAAAATATAAATATAAAATCTTTAATAATTTTACCTATAAAAAAATTAAAATTACAATTTAGGAGAAAAGGGTAGTGTGAAAAATAAAAATCACTATCCTAATAGTGAAGTTTACTTTTTGGATTTTTTAATGAGTGTTGTTCGGGGGTGCTCCCATTATATTTATGATTGGAGTGTCTTATTGACTATTTTCAGCCAACCCCCCCTCTCTCTCTCTCTCATGTCAACTTCAAAACGGGGTATAATTTTGTTTCAAGTGTCAACATGTAAATATGTTTCATATTTTTCTTTCAAAGTGTGTGCACAACACTTCTTCCTCATTAGTGAATTTTATTAACAATTTAATTAGAATTTTATGTACTTTTATTTTTTTTATGAAAAGAGTTTGAAAATATAAAAAGAATTCTCTTATTTGAAAAAATACTTACTTAAACTGAATTGTTTTAAAAAAAAAATTAGAAATAATATTTTTTATCTTTAGTAATTTTTTTTCTTAAATTAGATAGAAAAACAGTTTTTGATTCCTCTCGTCAAGAGAAATCAAAAAAGTATAAAATTTTGATCGAACAATAAAAAAAATTCATTAAAAATAAAAAAGTTCAAAAATTAAAACAGCCAAAAAATATTCAAAAAAACGTACCCAAACAAGGCTTAAATCATATTTGACCGTATGTGATAATTTTAAGCTAAATGTGAAATTAAAAAACTAGTTGGTTTCTTTTCTTGTTAAGGAATAATTTTTTGTTGTGGTAACTTCAAATAAAGTGAAATCAATGATAACTTTCTTGCACTTTCAATTATCCTAATACAAAATAAAAAAAAAATTATTTTTGAATTTTATACTTTTTTCTGTTTTGACTCTAATTTATTACAACATAGTAATTGTACTAAACATTTGATAATTCTGAATTTAAATATAAAAAATTCATGTATTTGAATGAATTTTTAAAGCCAACCAAGCTGAAAAATATATATATTTTTTAATTTTTTTATCTAATTTAGAAAAGAAATTAACTAAAGATAAAAAATATCATTTCTAGATTTTTTTTTTTAAAAAAAAATCATTTTAAGTAAGCTTTTTTTCAAATAAGAGATTTTTTTTTTATATTTTTAGATTCTTTTAAATAAAAATAAAAATATATAAAATTATGATTAAATGGTTAATAAAATTCACTAAAGTGGAGAAGGTATTGTACACACTCTTTGAATGAAAGATATAAAACATATTTATATGTTAATACTTGGAATAATTTTATACCCCATTTAAAGTACACATAAGAGAAGAACTGTGACGGGAGCGCACTCTGTTTTTAATCTCTAGTCAAGCGTGACCTTGCTAAACCATTGCTGAGCTAATAAACGGTAAACCGGTCAACTTGCCCTTTAACCGATTCGCTTCTTGTGTATCCGGGGTTTGAATTCGGTGGGCACACTTCCCAGTCCCAGTCTCTCTCTCTCTCTCTCTCTCTCTCAAACTTCACCATGCGGTCACCAGTCTCGTACACAATGCAGAAGCAAGGAGTTAGTTTGGGCGTGATGATTGAAGAACCCACATGGTAAAAGTATTGGATTCTCTGTTTGCTCTTCACAAATTTCTTCTAAACTTCTTTTTCATTTCTTTTTCCCTTTTTTAAATTTATGTTTTTTGGTTTGTTTTACTAGTATACCTCTATGTTCTCTCTACGTGCTTGTTTGATCCAACCTTGAAATGTTGGGTTTGTACGGATATGCTTAAATATTTTCTATGGAGGCCGGGGTTGGGAGTTTCTGAATGAAGCTTTTGAATGGTGGGAAATAGTATAATTTTTATTTTTTTTAATTTATTATTTTTTGGGTGGGTGGGTGGTTGGGTTTCGTAAATTGTAGGAAATAGTGGGAGGATTATTACTGAGTCTGTGCGGAAAAAGTATGTATTGTGTGTGTGTGTGTGTGTGAGAGAGAGAGAGAGAGAGAGAGAGAGAGAGTTGTTGAGATTTACACATGGTTGCTACAATTAGGAATTGGTATCTGCTTTGGGTTTGGGGAAAATTTCGGCATTTGTTCTTTTGAATATTTGTGGTTATTGATGGGCAAGAGTTAAAATTGTTTTTTCTGGAAAAATACTTGGAGATGGAGAGATGGGTTTTTCTATTGTGGTATGCACAAACACTGAGAGAGGACTAGGTATGTTTTAGCAATTTTGCAAATTAAGATTGTTTGTTCGATTGGAATCTAACGTTGGTCTAAAACTAACAGGATGAGCATGATTAGTTGATTACTTCTTTACTAGATTGTTTATTGCTGTTATACTTAATTTCGATGACAACTATACAAGGGAAGGGAAATGATTGTTCCATTGATTTATTACTTCCATTCAGTACTGGATAGTATTCTCTTCTTTATTTTTATTTTTTTCCAGTCGATCCTTTTCTATCAAAGGTAACGTTATTGAATTGGGAAAGCAAAAGAAATACTTTGATGGCAAAATTTAGTCGTTTAAGCTTAAATTGAAAATTGAGCATTTTAGTATTGGATAATTCTTTAACTTACTACCAATTATATCTACACTTTCCAAACAAGGACAGTAGAACATTAATGTAACTTATATGGATGCTGTCCTTTACAGAACAATATCACATAACCTTCTGTAATATGTTAGTGACAAATTTTAAATACGGGTAATAAGTTCTAAAAATCATCACTTCTGTAATGATCCTAATTTGCTTTTTATGGAGTGACTCCCATGATATGCAGATTCCATATTAGTTTGATGAAAGTTCATTCACTGAATGCTTTGAATTAATGGATTATTCATTAGTCAAAATTTATGCATAACATTTAGCATCATTGTTACTCTATATGAATCATGTTTAGGAATACCGGTTTTATGACCTCTTCTCCAGGTAAATTTTTAAGAGAGAAGCTAATATATTAGGTGTCATACTTTTTCTACTTGAAGTTTGTTACTTTACTAAGTTTGTCTAATTCAATTGCTCCTCTTATATTAGTATCCCCTTTATTAGCTAGGAATGAAAAAAGTGTTGAGTGGGGTAGGCCATATACGATAGATCGCAACAAGGTGTGAGTTATAGAGCAAGAATATGCTTTCATGGCATATAACATCATGTTGGAACCTCATCTGTGTAGTCAACAATGTGAACATTGTTTCCTAAAATATAAACCAAGTAATAAGTCATATTTCATGGTGTAAACTTTAAAATTTGAAACTCGGTGTTTCTCTCTCAAATTTCAATGAGGCCTTCGAAAAACCTCCAAAAGAGGCTACATTACACTTGTTTACCCCCTAATTGTCTTATTTGTTTCTTTTTCAATTATTTGGGTTTACATGGAAAAAGAATAAGGATGAAGAAATATGGAAGAACTGGAATTGTTAGAGTTTGAAGATCCAATAATTAATGAGTTAATTAGCACGTGGAAAATAAGCCAAATACACAATTCATGGGATTATTGATATCATTCAATCCCATTGATTATGTGATTTTATTCAATCTCCACCTACATGAATAGATGTGTATTTTATGTATTAGACAGACGCACAATGTAATAATACGATTTATCAGTAAAGAAGAGAGTCCTTAGGGGCAATTGTGTTCGTGGACGTAGGTCAATATGACCGAACCACCTTAATTCTATCTTCTTTCCTGTTCTTCTATATCTCCTTTTCATCTTTCTCTATCTAAAATTTAACATGGTATCTGATTATTCAAACCTCACTGTCTACCTAATTAAAATACTTACACGTGTTTGGCCCACCAATGGAGGAGAGTTTGGCCACATATGAGGAGGTATGTTGAGAATATAATAAATAATAAAATTGCCCCTCTTTCTAACAATTTAAACTTTTAGATGGTTTGGTAGTTAACTCTTTCACAACAATCTATAGGATAACAATAAAGGGTGCCTAGTAGGCCACCTTAGACACACACATAATTCTAAGGAGGTTATGGGTGGTCTACATGGGGCACCGACACTCATCAGACATCCCGATGTGTTTCGTACACTCATCTAGAATGTTTGATCACCAATTGTTCCAAAACTTCAGATTTGTTAGAAAATAGGTCCACTAATGTATATCAAGCTAGACAACGCCTTCCACCACTTGCAATCATGTCTTACACGTGGAGATGAAAACATGAATACATGGAAAGAAATAGAATACAAACGGGAACAAATACAAATGAAAAGACTTGAACCCAAGAAGTCCCCCAACGTTAGCTCTAATACCTTGTTAAGTCACTGGTTGTGCTAAAAGTCTAGCTGCTGGAACTGAGTACAAGAATATATATCGATTTAACCAGCGTGTCCTATAATGGAATCCAATAGAAAATAAAAATAGTGTAAATTATGATATCTTGTTATTTTGTATGATAAAATATAAAGGTGTTCTGGATATGAAAATAAATAGTTAGGACAATTTCACTGACCTCCTCTAAGTTTTTTGACAAATACATCTTAGCACCGATTTCCCTTACTTTTTAAAGTATTGTCAAGATTCCCCCTTAAACCTAATTTTTGCAAAATAATGACGACATTCTAAATTTCTTTTGTCACTACACCAATTACAATAAATACACATTCTCTTTTTAAAAAAAAAAGAATTGTTAACAAAGTTTCTTTTAAGTATGCTTAGATTAAGAGCACTTAAAAAGTAAAATATTTAGATCATTTTTTGTTTAAAAATTCTTATTGATAACAAAGTTTTATTTTTAAGTATATTTTGATTAAGAGTACTTATAAAAAAAACTATTTAAATTATTTTTTTTATAAAAATTACTTATTGATAAAAAATAAAAGTGGAATAGTTTACAAAAAATGGTGTTTTGAGATAAAAACAGATTATTTATTTCTTTTAATGGGTGTATTGAGAAAAAAATTTGGAATCCCTAAATCTAAGGATAAAATTGTCATTTTTGCACAAAAATTTACTTCAGGGGGAATCTTGACAATAATATCAAGAATAAGGGATTCTAAAACTAAAGGAGAGATGGCTGTATTTGTTAGAAATTTCAGTGGAGGTCACAGAAATTTACCCAAATAGTTAATATTTTTGTGGACAAAAAAATAAATTTATTTATTGACGCATCCCTCATGTATCGATTCTTGATTCTTTTGAAAATATGTATGTCGGTGTTCTATTGTTGTGTTTGTTTCCGTGCCCCATGTACGGACGTAACTATGCATTGGCCCACTCTAGAACCACCTAAAAGGGTAATTAATTTTTTTCAAATGCTTTTTAGGAAATAAAAACCTTCTTTTCTAGTCAAAAAATTGTATTTTGATATGAAAGGACAAATCCTATTTTTAGGCATAAAACACAATCATCTACCATTGCATTACCTACTCATATCTCTTTTACGAGGG
>BRYE01000016.1:23086997-23089497 GCA_030159115.1 Actinidia arguta var. hypoleuca | reverse complement strand
AGGGCAACGAATTTCAACTTCTTATGCTTTTCGCTTATTTTTTTCTCAAGAAAATATAATATTCGATTTTTTTGTTTCAATATTTATTTTGATGATATTTAATGATGTCAAGATTGCATCATCTATGTGCTTAACATTGATATATTCACATAATGTTGTTTGACATAAAATGTATATATGCCTTATACTCTTAATAGTATCATTTATCTCATTAATGCATATATACTAGATTCATGGCATGATTATATGTATTCTACCTTAGTATCTTTCACTTTATTTTACCATGCCTCACACTCCATCACTCTAAGTAATGTGATCTTATATTGCCTATAATGTGATATACATTTATGCATCGAAAACATGAAAAACATTGCATGCAAGATAGTTCGTATTAAAAATATTTGGAAAGTATATAGGTTTTGTTCATGACATCATGTTACTCACCTCGATTCTCGTGACTAAGTGCTACGCAAGGCGTTCCTACAAATAAGGTACGAAAACATTGATGTGAGAACCAATTAATATAAACTTAAAAAATTAAAGCTATTACAATTCCCGACTTGACCAAAAGTATCCCTGCTCTAGTACAATTTACACCTTAGGACGATACTCCTAGGAATAGGTTTGATGGTCCTAAGTTGGCCGTTTGTCAAAACACCTCAATCTCATGGTGGAAAAGAGAAGCATAAGACCATACTCTAGGTTAAAACCTCAAAAAAATGGGCCTCAAGTCTTCAATTAGGTTAGTCAAGGAGTTAAGCTTACCTTGTTCAAAAGTACAATGTCCTAAAGAAGAAGGCCAAATAACCTGGACATTTGGTTGGCGTTCAAAAGCTGGGACTGACATTCGAACGTTGGGCATTAAACATTCAGTGTTCTAACGCTGGGAAGAGGCGTTCGAACACTAAGGCAAAATGGCTAAGTGTTCCCTCTTTGTCCGTTCGAATGCTAAGTGTTAAACAGTCTCCGTTCGAACGTTGGGTCTGGCGTTCGAATGATGTCTTTACACAACAGCAGAAATAGCTACTATAATTTACCAAAACTTGTAAAACACCAATCAATCTCTTCCAAAGCTCTTAGGGTACCAAGAATCACTCAAGGGGACTACAATAACTCAAAAATCAACTCTCAAACACAATCCTAGCATTATAGATCCAAGATTTAAAATTTTGAAAACCTTAACATGACATAAATTGGGGTTTTTGCAAATCTACCTCCAAATCACCCAAATCAAGTCCTAATACTTGATATTCAATCCAAATGAGAATCAAATGAGTCTTTAAACTAACCTATATCACATACATACAAGTTAGGGTTTGGCTTACCAAAGCTCCAAGCTAAACAATGGCTTCACCTAGCTTGTGGGGAGCTTTCCAAGTTCTTTCTCTCTTTCCCTCCTTTTCTTTTTCCCTTCTTCTCTTCCTTCTTTTTCTCCTCTCTCTCTCTCTCTTTACGTGTGTGTGTGTGTGTGTGTGTGTGTGTGGTGTGGTATGGTGTGGTGTATGGGTGTGTATAAGCTAACACACTCACACATGAGAAATAATCTTATGTGCTTCCCCCTATGGTTGGTCTTTTTTTTTTTTATATACTGCTAACGTTTGAACGCTCATTTTACTGTTCGAATGCTAAGAAGAAAAATACTTCAGTAAGTTTTCTTGGCGTTCGAATGCCATATTAGCGTTCAAACGCTAAGAAGAAAAATTGTCCTAGCGTTCGAACGCCTTGTTCGAACGCACAGAAGATGTGATGTCGGTTACAAGTGTTGGCGTTTGAATGCCTACATTAGCGTTAGAATGCCAAGAAGGATTTGGCTTAGCGTTCGAACGTTCATACTAGCGTTCGAATACTAAGAATAATTTTGGGCAAAAACTTAAGTCTAAGGTTTTGAAGAGTTCTAACTCAAATTTTGATTCATAACTACTAATAACTCTCATTAACTAATATATTAGCCATAATTTACATAATAAAAGGGACTTAATGAATTCGGGGTATTACATTCTCCCCTCTTAAAATAAGTTTGGTCCCCAAACTTGACACAAGTCGTCATTTAAATTGGTTACTACGTTCATGGTTCAACTCGATCTATCTTAGTAATTCAATTAGTATTAAGATAACAAGATATAGACTCTCAATCTAAGATCTTTAAAACGACTAAACATCACTCTTTTCACCAAAATTTAATACTATTAAGGTAAACATCACAAGAAAAGTTAGGTGGGTAATCAAAGTTCGCTATCCCTTCCAAATGAGACTCAAAGGAGTTTCTAAACTAACCTACATCACATACATACAAGATAAAGTTTGGCTTACCAAAGCTCCAAGCTAAACAATGGTTTCACCTAGCTTGAGATGAGCTCTCGAAGTTTTTCTCTCTCTCTCTCTCTCTCTCCTCTTTTTCTTCCATTCTTCTCCTCCTTTTTCTTTTATCTCTCTCTCTCTATGTATCTGTGTATGTGAGCATGTGGTGTGGTGTATGGATGTGTATAAGCTAACACACTCA
>BRYE01000016.1:23076997-23084497 GCA_030159115.1 Actinidia arguta var. hypoleuca | reverse complement strand
GAGAAGATAATGGAATCTCAAGGACTTGGAGAGTGGATGTAGGAAAGTATTGGCCAGACCAGTGTAAATTATTTTCACTCTCTTCTATCTTATCTTTATTGCCTATCTATTTCATTAAGTGCATATTAAATTTTAATTGGCCATGAATAGTAGCAAACCTATTTCACCCATCATAATTTGCATTTTAGGTAACAGATTTTATTCTATTTCCTAGAGAAAATAATCCACTCAAAAAAGTTTTCAAACTAAAAAATACATTTTTAAAACACTAGTTTCACCTATAAATACCCTCATTCTCTTCTTCATAAGAAACATTGAAATAAATATTGAAAAATCCTTGAGAACACACCTAGAAATTATAGAGAAAGGAGAGGAAAAAAGTAGAGAGAGGTTGAATAAATATTGTGAGAGAGAGGAGTGGGAAAATTAGGATTTTAGAGAATAGTAAAAAAAGTTGTGAGAGAGAGAAAAAAAAGAGTTCTAGTCTAAGTTTTTATTTTTGAGAGGAGTAGTAAGAAAAAAAGTGAAAAAGAGAGTTCTAGTCTAGGGTTTTTATTTGATGACATCAGCACATTTAATGGTGTTGACTATCAGAGGACTAACGGCAGTGCTTAAGTGTTATGTTTTTCTAAGTAATAAGGAAGCTTTATGTAATTAAAAAATTGATAAACCCTTGTAATTTTTGTATTTATTTTTTTGGAGACAATAGTTAATCTAAAATCCTTAAGTTTTTGTGGTGGTTATACATTTTTACTTTTTGCACCTATATATTTTCAACTATGTAATTAACTGTTCATGCATCATTAAAATCTTAAATATTTAATTAAAAATAGATATTGAGTAGAGTCTAATCATACTGGTTAAGCCGAGTGAGTGCCTTATACATTCCTACGAGTAGGCCAAGTGGGTGACTAACACCTTTTCACTCGGATCTGTCTCAGGGGATAAAAAGGAACTATGCCAATCCACAAAATTAATATATAATTTGATTTCCTAGGATCTATAACTAAGTGACGACTCCAATTGGATCTTTTGTCTATAATCTTAGCCAAAATTACCAAACGAAAAATGACAACAAAGGTTAACTATGGATCGTTGGTTATGAGGAAAATGTTTTCCAACTGAAGTATGTTTTTTAAAGGAAAAAGAAGAAAAAATAATGCTTTTAAGTCATGGCGCTTGCACCCCATAATCGACAGGGAGATGATTCAGTGTTTATGAGCGACAGTCGCGTTGGGTGACGGTGGCGAGCAATGGTGACGATGGATGATGGATGCCGAGCGACAATGGCCAACGACGACAGTGTGATGGTGGCGAGTAGTACCTCTGGATGAGGGAGAGTCTCTCTTTCTATGTGGACCTGGAATAGCATAGGGGAAACAAAGGGTTGAGGAAAAGTTAAGCACTAGGGGATGTGAGCGTTGGGAGAAGTCGAGAAGAGCAAAAGGAAAAAGAGTGTTTGGTTTTTTAGTTTTTTTGTCTAGATTCAATTAAAAGTTTTTGAGATAGTTAGTTCCTATAAGGGAATAAAGGGGGACTCATTTTGCCCGTTTAAGTTGATATTTGATGACATCAGGACATTTAATGGTGTTGACTATCAGAGGACTAACGGCAGTGCTTAAGTGTTATGTTTTTCTAAGTAATAAGGAAGCTTTATGTAATTAAAAAATTGATAAACCCTTGTAATTTTTGTATTTATTTTTTTGGAGACAATAGTTAATCTAAATCCTTAAGGTTTTGTGGTGGTTATACGTTTTTACTTTTTGCACCTGTATATTTTCAACTATGTAATTAACTGTTCATGCATCATTAAAATCTTAAATATTTAATTAAAAATAGATATTGAGTAAAGGCTAATCATACTGGTTAAATAATAAGGAAGCTTTATTTAATTTTGTTAAAACTTGGGAGCATAGTGTATTTATTATAAAGATCGGGGGAGATTTATGTAATGTCCACTAAAATGAAAAAAGGCACATTTATAGGAAAAACTCAATATGGACCGATCAATCTTAAATTTTTTCTATATCGTCGGTCAGGTAATTATTCGATTTTATACTTAGTTTGTACTTTTGCATTTTCATTCCTCTAAAGAACTTGTCTCTTTCAGTAGGTTGTACTTAGGTCTTTCCTTGTTGGTTGGAGTAGGGAGATGAGAGATGAGGCAATGACTCAATTGCAGAGCTCGGAGTCGTAGAATAGCAGGCTGTTGATGAACTGAAGAAGACTGGGAGTACCGAGATGCTACCATGGTGAGGTTGGCAAAATTGGAGGCTGAGTTGACCGAACTGAAGAAAAATGAAGCTCTCGCCAAGAAGTCATCCGTTAAGATGTTCAAGTCCTCGGATGACTTCTAAGTTGCTGTTGAATTTATGGCTTCCAAGTATTTTGGCGAGGGCTTTGACTTTTGCAAGAGGCAAATCGGTCGTATCCATCCCGACCTTGACATCCAATATATGGGAATTGACGCCTAGATGCTTGAGGAGTAGGAAGAGGAGGAGAAGAAGAAGGACAAGGAAGAGATGGAGGGCAAGGAGAAGGGAGATACCAGCCCTCTCTCTCCTTAAACGCTTGTAAACTTTTCCTATTTTGTAATGGTGAGATGTATTCCTCCAAATTTTTAACAAACATTATTTCCTTTCCCATGTGATCCCTTTGTGATTTTCTTTATAACCGTGTATTTGCCCCATTTGGCGATATCATGTGTCATGAAATTGGTGAATAAAACTTAAACTGGTAATTAGTAAAGTAAATTTGGCGAACATGATTGATCATTTGGTGAATAAAGTTTTTGGGCAATCAAGTTTAACTCCCCTGAATTAGGCATGTATCAAACTTTAACTTGGCGAGCTTGATTAATAGGCGAACATGGATGATTTAAGTTGTCTAAACTTGGGCGAACATTAAACCTTATCATGGCGACATAAATGATCAAGTGAGACATCCTCTGGCGATCAAGATGCCTTGGTGAATATTTTGCAAATGTCACAAATAAGCATGAAGACGATCTTAGCATTGGCAATAATAAAATTTTGTTTTAATCCGTTTATATGGCGAAATTGGTGACATCGTGGTGAATTTATTAACCCAAATCGAAATGGAGAAATGTGATTTTATTAAAATAACCATCACTACTAGGAAATTGGAGAACAAAATCATTTTGCAATGTTTGGCGATCAAAATCATAAATACATGGAGATTTGGCGAAACAAAGACTTTGGCGACCTTCATCTCATGGCGATCAAGGGGACTATTGGTAATCTTTCTTTAGGTGCTCAGCATTCCATGGATGAGGTAGTGATTTCTTGCTCATGTCTTCTAGCCAATAAGTTCCTGGCCTGGATACCTTAACAACTTTGTAAGGACCTTCTCACGTAGGGCCGAGCTTTCTAGTATTAAGCTCCTTTGTAGATAGAGTGATCTTCCTTAAGACCAAGTTAGTAGGCAAGAAAGTCCTGTATTTAACTCTTCAATTGTAGTATTTGGCGACCTGATGCTTGTAGGCGATTTGGCGTACCTCAGCCCGCTCCCTCTTTTCATCAAGGAGATCAAGGTCTTCTAGCCATTGTTCTCTTTGTCAAAATTTGAAGTTCTAAAACTCAGCATTCCTATCTCCACCGGTATTACTAATTTTGTCCCATATACCATTAAGAATGGCATATCTCCTATGGGGATTCTGTTCATTATATGGTAAGCCCATATTATACTTGGAAGGTCTTTTGCCCATTTATCCTTGGACTTTTCTAACCTTGCCTTTAGGTTCCTTAGAATAGTTCTATTAGTGACCTCTACTTGACCATTTGCTTGAGGATGACGGGCGAGGAGAAATGGATGGAGATGGCGAGATCTGAGCAAAACAATTTAAATCCATCGTTGTCGAATTATTTTGCATTGTCCGAGATAATAACCTTAGGAATTCTGAATCGGCAAACAATGTTCTTCCAAACAAAATTTCTAGTATTCTTCTAAGTGATTTTGTCAAGAGTTTCTGTTTCTATCCACTTAGTGAAGTAGTCTATGGCGACGATTAAGAATTTTCTTTGTAATGGAGTCTAAGATAGAAGTTCAAGTATGTCTATTCCCCATTGAGCGAATGGTTGTGGGCTTGTCATAGGTACTATCTCAGTATGAGGGACATGACTTATTAGAGTAAACCTCTGGCACTTGTCACATTTTCTTGTGAATGAGATCGCATCTCATTCCATTTGAGGCCAAAAATACCCTTGGCGAACTACCTTTCTAACAAGTGACCTCGCCCCGGAGTGGTTTCTACAGATGCCTTCATGAATTTCTTTGAGTATGTAATCGGTTTTCTCAGGTTAGAGACATCTCAAGAGTGGACCTGAGAAAGACCTCTT
Organism: Actinidia arguta var. hypoleuca; assembly: GCA_030159115.1. Taxonomy (NCBI): domain Eukaryota; kingdom Viridiplantae; phylum Streptophyta; class Magnoliopsida; order Ericales; family Actinidiaceae; genus Actinidia; species Actinidia arguta. The sequence goes on along the minus strand of BRYE01000016.1, from coordinate 23,080,139 downwards.
GTATAAAGTTTCTTAGATGAGGTAGAATCTAGTTGATTGGTACCTAATTCAGCGTGCTCAAAGCTTGTTTGATGGCAGTACTTTATCCCAGAGTTATGTAATGATGCCGTCCATCCATGTCGGATCTGCTGTCGCTTGGCAAATGGTTTTGGTGATATCGATACTTGGGCTTAGCAAGAACTCTAGGGGTATACTCCTGTCCGAGATGAAATCGAAGGCTGAGGCTAAGTTAGCTAGGGCGTCAACCTTCTTCTTCTCTTCTCTAGGAATTTAGAAAATTTCAAAGTCTCTGATCTTCGTTGAAATAGCTTTCACCTCATCCAGATAGGCAACAATTCAGAGTTTCTTGGCCAGGTAATCTCCTTGCACTTGATTTATCATAAGTTGAGAATCACTGAAGTCGTCTAAGGATTCTACTCTCAAATTTGTCGCAACCCTCAGTCCGGCGAGGAAAGCCTCATATTCAACTTCATTGTTGATGGATTTAAATTTGATACATATAACATATTCTATCTGTTCACCTGAAGGAGTTTTGAGAACAAGTCTTATACCACAGCCGTGCTAGTTGGATGACCCATCTATGAAAAGTTTCCATCTGGAGAGATCATCTTCTTGGCTCTGCTTTTCTAGGGTCTCCATCTCGGGGAGAGTCATCTCGGGATCCGGAGCAACGCTATGTGTAAACTTAGCTATAAAATCATCCAATGCTTAGGCCTTGATTTCCATCCTTGGTCGATAACTAATGTGGAATTCACTCAGCTCAATGGACCATTTTAGTAATCGCTCTGAAGTATCAGGTTGCTAAAGAATCTGCTTCAAAGGCTGATCTATAAGTAAAACAATAGGATGCTCTTGGAAGTAGTGGCAAAGCTTTTTGACAGCAATTAAAAGGGCATAGGCAAGCTTCTCAATTTTCAAATACCTAGTCTTAGCTCCCATGAGGACTTTGCTGACATAGTATACTGGCATCTAAACCTTGTCTTTTTCTCGGATGCGCACTGCGCTAACTGCTGTTGGCAAAATAGAGATATAGGAACAGTGAGTAGGGGAGGCGACACTAGATATTCCTTCAGATGTTGGAACGTCACCTCGGACTCGTCCGTCCACTCAAAAGTTTTATTCTTTCTTAGAATTTTGAAAAATGGTAAGCACTTATCTGCTGACTTTGAGACAAATCTATTGAGAGTTGATACTCGCCCAATTAACTGTTGCACCTCATGAATGTTCCTAAGCGAGGTCATGGAAAGTAAAGCTTAAATCTGATCCGAGTTTGCCTCAATCCCTTATTTTGTTACCAAGAAGCCAAGGAACTTTCTTGACGACACACCAAAGATGCATTTGGAGGAGTCAAGCATCATACAGTATTTTTGCAAGATTCCAAATGTTTCTTCCAAATGGGCTACATGGTCAGTTGCTTTAAGGCTTTTGACAAGCATGTCATCTATGTAGACCTCTATTGTCTTCCCTATAATCTATTTTTACGTCTTGTTGACCAATCTCTGGTATGTCCCCCCTTTATTCTTTAACCCAAAAAACACAACATTATAGAAATACAACCCTCTCTCCGTGATAAAAGAAGTTTTCTTTACATCGGGAGGATGTATTTTGATTTAGTGATACCTTGATAAGAAAGGTATCCATAAAGCTAAGGAGCTCATGCTTGGAGGTTGCATCAACAATCAAATCGATCTTGGGTAGAGAAAAACTATCTTTAGGGCAAACCTTCTTCAAATTGGTAAAATCGACGCACACTTTCCACTTTCCCCCCTTTTGGGGGGCTACGACGACGTTGGCAAGCCAATTTGGTTAGTGAGATTCCTTAATAACGTTGGCTTTGAAAAGCTTATCCACTTCTTCTATGACTTTTAAATGCTTTGGGGCAAACTTTCTTCTCTTTTGGCGCACTGGAGGATGATTAGGGTCGGTGAATATCTTGTGGATGGCGATCTGAGGATCTATTCCTGGGACATCGCCTTGTGACCACCCAAGCGGATATATTGAACTTCTTCCAAACCCAACTAGAGGGGTGTGAAATGGGTGAAGCCTATCTTTTCCAATCTTCATCTTGTCAAATGCCTAAATAAACAAGATATCAGTAGAACTCCTATTGTCAACTAGGATCCTTTGAATATTGAAATCGGCGATAACGGCCGAGATGACTAGTGTATCATAGTGGGTAAGGTTTACTCCTCTCAAGTCGTCGTTGGTAAAGGTTATGGGCTAGTGAGCTCTGACCATAGGTGTGGAGAGGTTAAAAACCTCTTCTTCAGACCGCCTATTTGCCTCTCTGACATGCTTTTTTTGAGATAAGCTTGAGCATCCTCTTAATGCAAATCCTCCATGGATAGTTTGAATGTCGCCCGCCGTAGGCCTGTTGTTAGTATATCTTCTATCAGGCGAGTTGGACATGGGCGATCAGCTACACACTTTCTTAGATATCCTCTCTTGATTAGGCCGGGCTATCTACTCTTTTAGCTAGAAATAATCCTCGATGTTGTGTCCATAATCCTTATGAAACTCATAATACTTGTTTTTGTTCCTTCTAAGGGGTTAGTATTGATCTTCCCAGGCCACTTTATGAAGTCTTCATTCTTGATTTCCATAAGTAACTGGGCAACAGGCGTGTTAAGGAGAGGCAACACAAGGTCAGGTCAGTGAGGTGGAATTTGTGGACATCGTCAGGAGAAGTCTTTCCATCATAGCCATAATGACCACCTTGTCACTGGGATCCTCAACTTCCAGGACAGACTGGTTGAAATGTTTAACGTAGTCTTTCAAGCTCTCCCCATCCTTTTGGTGGACTGTGAGAAAGTGGGAGGTATTCTTTTGCCTGACCTTACAACTCATGAATTTGGCGACAAAGAGTGTGTTCAGGTTGCCAAATGAATCAACTATTTGAGAAGACAATGTTCTAAACCACAACCACGCCGATCCCTTCAAAGTAGCAGAATAAGCTTTGCACATCACCTCATCTGAGTACCCCTAGAGAGTTATCAAGTTCTTGTATGAATCCAAGCGCTCCATTGGGTCTATTTTTCTTTTGTATACCACGAGCTGAGATGGTAACTTGAATTTGGATGAAACCCTGGTCCTCGTTACTCTTTCAGTGAATGGGGTTCAGTCTGTCATACAAAGCGTCCTC
>BRYE01000016.1:23051997-23054497 GCA_030159115.1 Actinidia arguta var. hypoleuca | reverse complement strand
CTAACTCCAAATTATGAGTATGGTCATTTTACTCATAAGTTTTCAGTTACTTTAGTCCATAACTTTTCTTCACTTGCATAGTACACATCTGAAAACTTGATGTGAAGCATCACCATAAAACCACAAGATCTTCACTCCTAAACAGCATAGTTAACACAAGAGCTGAAATTAGTTTAGTTTTCAACTACTAAAAATTCTGCTTATAAATATCCAAATACCCCAATTTAGTTTCCTTATCAATGATTTCTGCCACATGTATCATAGTAGTAATCTTTTCCATCACTAGAAAACTAAATCTTAACCATATTCTTCTAAACGTCAAATTATCAATCCGATCATTACTTTAGCATATTTCTTCAAATATTACCACACGATGTCATCTGGCAAAAAGTTAAATCTACAGATTCCACACTTAGCATTCAAAGATACTATTATCAAATGTAGATCATACCCCTCAAACAACCTCCTTATAATTCAATATCAAAATCAACTAAAATAACACAATTTTGTATCATCTAAATAAAATTTAACACAACTCTTTCAATCAACTACCAAACACCTCTGTATCTTTTACGATAATCTCCATCTTTCAATACCATGCGAACAAGACATCAATGGATTATTCCTATATCCCAAACATTTTGTCAAAAATTAAAATGTATAATTATCACCAAATCACCTTCAACTTGCTTTATATAGCTAATCATTCTTCAAGCTATTCGGTATCAGTCCAATATTCAATTCAGTCCATCACTTAAATCAAAACCACAAGTTCATGCATTCAGCATGTCACTTAATATCAATTATGTTCCTCAAAATGAAACCTTTAGTAGATTCTTCATATAGTCATTTTACTCAAAACTCAAGAAATGGACAACTTCAAAAATTATAATACAATTCAATTTCTTCAATTATTGTTTTAAAAATCAAAATTCATTAAAATAGTTTAATATCCTTAAGATATATTATCAATAATGGCTACCATCTCAAAGCTCATTCTCCATTCAATAATCAGTACACCTACAACTCTCCCAAAACCTCATGAATTTGTATCAAAAGTCTACGCACCATAAAATGATAACCATCATTGGTCACACTTTTTATATAATAGAAAAGACAAGTGAACTCTCTAACACCACACCAATCAACATCGATAAGCTATTTTGTTTTCTCCAATCATTAAAATAAAATCACAATCCATCTCCAAAATAAAATGGAACTCAACTTCAAAATCTTAGATTCACAAGATCCAGAACTCTTTAACTTAAAATTATTCTACCTTCCAACCATCTATGCTAAAAAAAACCTACAATTGGGTCCATCAAATACAAAATCAAACGCATAACACCATTTTTGTTATATAAATACTACTCCACAGGAACAACTTAGATCCTCACAACTCTGACGTATATATCCATCTCCTGTCGATATATTTTTTAAGTTTTATAACATTTTATTTACCAACTTATTAGCATACTCTTACTTTAAACTCTAGAGCAATCATCTCCTGGAAAACAAAGAAAAAAGGACCATAGCAGTGAATTTTGGTTTGGGAGTGGCTCAATATCTATCCCAAAAGCCTTCTTTCTCTCTCATCTCTAAATTATACAAAATTGTTCTCTCTACAAATTACAATTTATCTTTCTTTTCTCTTTAGATTTGTTTTATAGTCATAAATATTAAAAGAATTCATACAAATAGGAGAAAAAGAAAGCACTCTAATTAAGGTAATAAATTATATTAAAAAAATAAATTCTTTTCCAAAGCACTCTAATTAAGGTAATAAATTATATTAAAAAAATAAATTCTTTTCCAAATATTTACATTGTTTATGGAATACTATTGACAATATCTGTAACTATTGCTCTGGTAGAAAAAATTTCAAAATTTAAATTAATAAAATTCTATTTAAAATATATTGTGTCGCATGAAAGGTTACGTGGGTTAACAATATTATTAGTTAAAAAGGACATGTTAAAAAAATTGAATTATAAAAGCTTAATTAATAATTTAGCATCTCAAAAAGTAAGAAAAATTAAATTTAGAAAATTAAAATACTTTTAAAATTAAAATTATATACCAAAATACCTATATCAATATTTTGCCTTGGGCCGCCTCTGGAGCTAGGTCTTGTCATCGATATTTACGTTTTTATTATCGTTGTCGTCGATTCATGAATATTTGGATTGCACGTGTAAAGAAGTGTTAGAAGTATTAATCACATCTCGTTTATTAAAATTACTTAAACGTAAATTACTTGAACTTAATATATATAATTTAAAGACTATCACTCAATCCTCTTAAAATTACTTAAACGTAAATTACTTAAACTTAATAAATATAATTTAAAGACTATCACTCAATCCTCTTAAACAACGTACTTGGAATATCTTTCGTAAAAAAATATGAGAGTAGTAAGCAATCATAGCTGGAAGCCCCATCCTAATCGGTTGTAGTGGTCCCACTCTCAGCCTTTGTCTTTTTGCTGATGATTTCGGCA
>BRYE01000016.1:23009497-23011997 GCA_030159115.1 Actinidia arguta var. hypoleuca | reverse complement strand
CTAAACTCTCCCTTTCTTGTTTCTCATTTAACAATTTTTCAAAATACACTCTCCATTTTTCCTTAATCTCACTATCTTTCACTAGTATTCTAGAGTCATCGCTTTTTATACACTTAAATTGAGTAAAGTCTCTTGTTCTCCTCTCTCTCCTCTTAGTGATCTTATAGATTTTCTTCTCTCCATCTTTACTATCTAACTTAGTATAAAAGTCATCATATGCTTTCCGTTTTGCCTCTCTAATGACTTTCTTGGATTGATTGAGTGCTTGCTTATATTTCCTAAGGTTTTCCTTAACTCTATCTATCTGTAATTGCTTAAAACATTCCTTCTTGATTTTTATTATGGTTTGAAACTCGTCATTCCACCATCATATTTCTTTTGAAGAGGGACATCTCCACTTCGATATTCCAAGGACAACATTTGTTATTCGTCTAATTCGCTCAGTCATTGTATTCCACATAACGTCGATGTTCCCATTCAATTCTCACCATGCCTCTATTGCTATTTTATCTTTAACTGCTTAAGCTTCTCATCCTTAACGTTCCACCATCTAGTCCGAGGGTTTCTAGGTTCCTTTCTAATTCTATGTCGTCTTTTGATGCAAACATCTAAAGCTAAAAGTCTATGTTATGTTGTTACACTCTCTATTGGAATAACCTTACAATCTTTACACAATGTGTTGTGTGTGCTTCTAACAAGAAAGTAGTCTATCTAACTCCTATTAGACCCACTCTTAAAATTGGGTAGGCGTTCATCTTCTTTTATATAAAAAGTATTATTACTACAGGGTCAAATACTATAGAAAGTCCAAATTACTCTTACGGGCCTCATTCTGATCTCCAAAACAAATTCCCCATGCACCCTCTCATACCCTATCTTATTGCTCCCCACATGGCCATTGAAATCTCCTCATATGAAAACCTTCTTCCCTATAGGTATCTCTTGTACTATTTCATCCATTTGATCCAAAAATTACTTTTCAGTATGATCATCCAAAACCACTTGACTTGTATAGGCACTAATCATATTAATTATACTATCACCAACCACCAAGTTAATTAAGAAAATCCAATTTACTTTCCTTTTGAGTGCCACTACATAATCCTTAAGGTGTTCAGAAACAATAATTTCAACCCCGTTTCTTTGTCTATCTTTCCTAGTATAGTAAAACTTATATCATGTGTTCTCTATTTTTCTAGCTTTCTCCCCTACCCGATTAGTCCTGCAAGTAAGTAACATTAATCCCTCTCCTACTCATACGTCTACTATCCTTTTAATCCCCACTACATAAGGTGTTTAGAAACTATAATTCTAACCTTGTTACTTTGTCTATCTTTTCTAGTATAGTAAAGCTTATATAATGTGTTCTCTATTTCCCTATCTTTCTCCCCAAACTTTAGTCTCCTGTAAGTAAGCAATACTAAACCATATCCTACTCATAACGTCTACTAATTCCATTGTATTACTCATTAATGATCTTACATTCCAAGTAGCTAATTTAATCCTAAAATTCTAGGCTAACTTCTTTACCTGCACTTGTCCAGGAAGAAATCAAAACCTTTTCTCACTTATCATTGCACCCAAGTGGCGATGCAACGCCCCTTGTCCATTTTTTTAAACACCCGAAGGCAAGCGCAACACGTCGCTTAATGGGGACTGCCTAGCATGTTAAAAATTCATAATATGATTCATTTCATGAGAGATTTTTATGTGTGTGTGTGTGTGTATACTAGCTAATTACTTGTGGCTAATTACTTGTGCATAAATCACTTCCCAAGAATTGATGAAAGACCAAAAAAAGACACCTTGCATCAAAGCTTCTCAAGATCAAAATGAAGATTTATATAAACCCTTAAATCCAAATCACTTAAGAGCAACACATTAAACCTCAAAATAAAGATTTGTATAAACCCTTGAATCCAAATAACGTTAGAGCAACACATCAAACCTCCTAAGCAACAACACCAACATAAATTGGAATTGAAAAACTTCGAAATGATATTGCACTATGAACTTCCAAATCAATAAAAGAACTTGTAATGAACAACTACATTTTTTTAGAACCAAGAAGGAATACTCACATGTAAAAATGAGTACCAACTTACATCTAATCGAGCTCATATGCCTTAGAAACTGTACTTTTTTTTTGAGAACCAAAAAGAAATACTCACATTAAAATAGAGTACAAAATTACATCCAACCGAGCTTATACTCCTCCTCCAACAGACCATTCGTAACAAATGATAAGCCTGGTATACACATTGTCCAGACACTTTACATGCAATAAACTTAGACAAATCCTTTAGAGTCTTACAAATATCCATTATCAAAGTCCTAAAGAACCAACATGTGGAGTGTGAGTTTATGAAATGAGAGAAAGAAAATTAAGGATAGACATTAGTGGTGGTCCTACGGTTGTGCAGGTGGCTGCAGTCAGTCACCAATAGGCAAGGGCCTAGCTGTGATATGGAAACAATGAGAACGGCCGCAGGAGCTATTT